>CAVNYN010289338.1:0-66320 GCA_963692815.1 Nyctanthes arbor-tristis | reverse complement strand
TCATAAAGAAGCAAGCTCATCAATAAGAACCATTGCATGCTGTTCTGCAAAACCAGGCTTAAAAATCCATAAACTTGGTTCCTTGTGCTTAAACTTACTACTTCATGAACTGGGGCCAATTGTGAAAACGTTGAGCTATTTTCTCTAGATGGACTACAAGGATCATCAGCATCCGATCCTGATTCTGCTACAGATGTATTTCTGCGTCTCCCCTAATAATTTAAACAGGAAAATGTGTTACAAAAAGCTATAGCATAGATAATGTTTGAAAGCCTAGATTTATATTACCATCTTCAATGGGCATATCTGAACATATGAGTTACTTTTCTGCTTCTTATCATCGGATATCTTCATGATCTGCCTCGCGAATGTTGCTTCTTCGCTATACACAATCTACAATGGCCATGCACTTCAGATTACCTTGGCAATATTATGATGATCTGTTCAACTGAAACAAGAATGCAGTAAAACCTACCTTCATTATATCAGGATCATTCCACGGACCTTTATTTGATCTCAGGCAACCTCCCTCAGCAGAGCAAGTGCATGATCCACCCAAAAAGTCAGGCAATTGACTGAGGATAAAAATAAGATGAATTCGAAGGTATGTCTATCAAAAGTCACAGTGAATTGAAGGAAAGGAGGGCAACAAACCATGGATCAATGACCTCGAGAAGTTTCCCCAAGGATTTATGGTCCAAAACCTATATACAGGAAAATGCACGTAAAATCAACTGCAGTAAATGAAGAAACTGATACGGAAAGGACCTAATGCACACGTTTACATGTATTTTATCAATGGTTTTTGGCTCCAAAAACTTTTGTGCAGCTGGCCAAAGCACCTTCTTAAAGCCAGGTCCAGCATTAACAACATACAAACAATGAAGCGTCTGCAAAACAAATTTTCTAAATCATTACATACAGATAAATCCTTCACAGCATCTGGGGAATTGTCAGTGACGTAAAAGATAAAAATCAGCTAGAAAATAGTTAGCAATACCTCTGGGTAATAACTGTTGTCAATTTTCGCCATGGCTGCCAATAGGCTAGCAGCTGTCTTTGTGAAATTTTTAACCCCCTGCATCAAATTTTATATGTTTACCATACAGCACAATGAAACATTAATTACAGTGACTATCACATAAATGACCCAAAAAAAGGGCTTTCAAGAACTTTTAGGGAGGCTAAAATGAAGGAAAGAACTTCTAGATTATGTTCCATTCAACAAAGAGAATAGCGTTCTTCTAATACCCATGAATAATACTGATATATTATGAATATTATGATTTGATGCATAAATAGATCTTGAGAAGTCAATAAAATAAAGATCTTTCAATATTATTATTGTTCCTTTTTTGGCCGAACTAACAAGAAATTATTCCCTCCATTCAATATATATAGCCTTGTTTTCCCTTTCTGGTTTTCCGAAAAGTAGTCTTGTTTCTTTATTGAGAAGTCTACCCCTATTCAATACTTAATTATAACTATCAATTTTGAATTCTACTCATTACATAAGGATAAATTAGGAACACACATTACAAAATGTGTCTTTCAAATACAATTCTTAATCTTCGTAAAAACTTAAATAAGAAAATTTATATGGGACGGAGGGAGTACTTGAAGACAACTGTATGGGCAAAAGTCAATCAATTGGGAAAACTAGTAAAGGGATGAATCATCTAACCAGGCCTTGCACATCCAAAATTGTGGTTGTTGAACAGATCCGTTTCTTTGCTGCAACGGAACAAGCAGGAAATTTCTCATGCAGGGCCCTCTCAAATTCTTGGACATGATATTTTAAGTACCGCTCAATTGTAGTGATGCGCATTAGTTTACTTGGATGAGCTTTTCCCAGCCTTTCAATGTAAACAGGTCTGCCTTCTCTGTCAACTCCATGATATCCCTGGGGATAATATTGCAAGACTTCTTCCAGTTCCTCAAATTCAAAGTCCTGAAGATCCAAAGGCAGTAGATCACCGTGTTTCACAGCATAACTATGTTAAATACCAAAAAGAGAAGAAACTGGAGTTTGTGACCTTTAAGTGAGAAGGAGAATGGGAAGGCATAAAAATATAGAAGCATGAAATTTCACAGAACTCCCAATTTCAGCATTATGATTCTGGTAAGCATATAATATTATTACCTCCAATATGTTGTCTGTTCCATACTCTCTCCTCCAATTAAGCATTTCTTCCCACATCTGGATCGTCTTCTCTATGTCAAAATCCCTTGCTTTCAGAAATCTACATAGAACAAATTAATAGCTAGGAGCAAGCCCGGGCATTCTGCTGTATTAAAGGAAACACAAGCAAATAGTGTACAACAAGAAAGTGCCGTGGCAGCTCTCCAAATGTCTTCTTCCACATTGAACTTAAATCTAGATGCCAAAAGAATGGCTTTCCTCTCATCAGATTTAATCAATCACGTTCTTAAAAAGTTATTGGATTTCAACTTGGAAGAACTAATGCTCTTCATTTCTTATTGCGCAAAGCCATTGGAGAGGGATTCCCCATTTTGACGTGGATCCTACTCCAATGCTTATCAATGGATTTTATTGGGAAATTGGAGGGAAAAATCAGATGGCAAACAACTAAACTCACCTCAACAGAGTATGATAGTCATCATGTCTAACAGGCAACAAATCCATATCAAGAAGCCTTTGACGCAGATCATTGACAGCACTCTCTTCTCTTGCGTCACGCACATCCTCAATCGAAACTAAAGGAACCCTGTAGTCAATTTTCCTTTTCCCCCTTTTCTTGAGGGAGTGGGTGAACTTGTTTGAGGCATTTAATGCTTTTTTCCTCAAAGCCCCAATTTTTGATCTCCTCCTCTCATCCTCAGAGTTCTCATATTCTGATCTTCTCTCCCTTGTCTCATCATTGACCTCTATAGCTTCTATGCCAAAAAGGAGAAAGAAGATAACTTAAAAAAGAAATTCTTTTATTGAATATATAAAATTGCTTTCAGTATTTAATTTTCCATTCCTTTTAGACAATTAATACTACATCATTGATCAAATTGAATGAAGGCCGGTACAAATGACAAGTGCACGTACCTGACATTTTTCACCAGGTTTAAAAGGAAGAGGACAAAAGTAGATTGACAGAAGTGACTTTCGAAACCAAGCTATGAAGTCAGATTAGTCTGCATAATCAGTGAAACCCAGTTGTTTAGTACTGCATGGCTAATTCGCAATGCAAATAAAAAATTAATATAGAAGCCTGAAAATTTCCACAGAGAATTAGCATTACATGACTTACAGCAGCACAAAACACCTATTAAAAGTATTTCTCATTAGACTTTCCCCACGCCGACATGAATGTAAAATACAATTATAACCTTTTCTTTTTCTCATTCCATCTTCCTCAAATTGCTATCTTGTTATCCAAAACTACAGAGGAATCTCAAATGGAAGTATCAAATGACACTCCGCCTTCCCCTGATAATATTCTGTTGCACCAAATAGTTTTCAATAAATTTTTTACTTTAGCAGACAATAAAGCACAACAGATCTGGAAGTTCAGCAAACACACTTGGCTTTGTCTCTAATTATTTCCCATCACTTGCAAATACCAGGACAACAATCGAATCACAGTTAGGTTCAATCAGAAAGAGAAAGCCAATAGTCGGTGATAATTAATTGCTGAATTGGCTTAGAAATCAGTATGAATAAAAGAAAACGGAGCTTCACAAATATGGTAATAAAGAAACAAAGACAGTGAGAAAGGCAGAGTTATTGGGTAAAATTAGAGCATGGAAATAGTGTCTCTCCCATTAAAAGTAAAAAATTCAACAATGTCTCTAAGTTCCCCTTCAGATCTCGCCTCTAATAAAATCCAAAAGCATCAAAAGATTCCTTTGAACCGCAAGAACATCCAATCATAATTTACACAGATAGCTCACAAATAACAATAAAAGAAAAAAGAGAAAAACTTTACCTACATGAACCTCAGAATCAAGGCGGAGCTGGATCGCAATCCGCAGCCAACTATTGCATTAAGTCCCTGTTTTCTTTACCAATTCAGTAACAAGATTACCAGAAGTATCAGAAAACAACCAGGAAAATATAAAATTACTATCTAAAATCTTTCTCCCGAAAATTCTCGCAGAATTGGAGAATGAAAATGAAAGATCCGTCGGGTAATTAAATTATATATACAGAGAGAAACGTGCACATATTCCTTCGAGTATGTGTATGTAAAGGCGAATCCTTTGCTTCTATGTAACCCGTCCTTTTAATCTTCCTTACGTTTCTTCTTTTTTTTTTTAATTAATTAAAGATAGAAAAATGAAAAAGAAAATTTACGGCAGCTGTACTTAATTCTGTTGAGCTACGAGTTAAATGTCTCAATACTAATTGAACTTTGTATCACATCTTCAAATACTCATTAAACTTTAAAATGTCGTCAATTACACACTGAACTTCAAAAAAGGTCTTCCATTACCCATTCACTAGTAGTCCGTTAGATCCTTTAAACGGAATTACTGATGTGGCAGATGAAATGTTTATGTGACAAAGACTGCGGTTAATTTTGTCAACGCAAAGAACTGAATCTGCCAACTACTCAATTCCCCAAAATAAAAAAACAAAGAAACAATAATCAAAGTAATTCTCAACCTAAAAATACTCCCACCAGTCATACACTGTCGTCTACCCACCTTTAGTAGCAGTGGCTGCTGCTGCAGCGGTGGTGTTGAGATAGTTTTGTGTCCAAGCTAATAAGGAGGCCTAGCCAAAACCGCGGGTTGTTGCGATGAAAAGGATTCATTATGAGCTTGGATTTGTTCCTGTGGGAGATTTAGCCCTTAAAGAAATGTATCATATTTGCACCACCACCAGAATGGGTGGTGCCGCCACCCAAATTCACTGGCACTTGATTTATTCGTGGTTGCATGGCAGCTAAAGTAGCCAGAAATTCCCCACCAGAATAGAATGATCCAAGCGTAGGCAAAGACCTCAAAGAATGAGATCCAGCACGACCACTTGGCAATATCCCAAAGTTACCTGAAATTCCACCAGCCACGTCTATCAAATTCTGCGGCGGAAGCGTTGGTATGACAAAAGGTTGAGTTCTTGCTGTCTCGCCACCAGTCGATGACGATGACGGGGCTTTGCTCCGCTTGCTCTTCCGGCAGCCACCGCCTACGGGGACATTCCTCAACGTGCCTCCAGGAGTCCAGTACCTTCTGCAGCCCTTGATTATTGTTAGGACGGTAGTGGAGGGCTGGTGAGAGCTTTTTTAGGTTGAGAATTACTTTGATTATGGTTTCCATTGTGTTTTTATTTTGGGGAATTGATTAGTTGGCGGATTCAATTCTTTAAGTTAGCAAAATTAACGGCAGTCTTCGCCACATAAGTAATCCATCTGCCACATCAGCAATTCCATTTAAGGGATCTAACGGGCTACTAGTGAATGGGTAACGGAAGACATTTTCTAAAGTTCAGTGTGTAATTAACGACATTTTAAAGTTTAGTGAGTATTTAAAGACATGATACAAAGTTGAATTAGTGTTGAGACTTTTAACTCGTTGAGCTACAGGGTAGGGTGGTTTTTAATTCAAAAAAGGTAGGGTTGTTTTCGGTTCCGATTTTTACAGAAGGTGGGACGATAAAAACGACGTCGGCATTTTATAAAGATTACGTAATGGGATGGGGGGAATGGACACGTGGGTGGACTTCTGACGGTGATTTTGGAGGGAAGTATTAATGGTGGCGGTTTTTTGGTACTAGACTTTAAAGAGAGAGCCTAATATTTTACGTTCATTCAATACAAAAATAAAATGTAAATATAAGTGGGCATTCGCTCAGTCAGTCGTCGGTCGGTTAAGTTTCAGTCTATAATCTAACGGGAACTGACCACTGCCGGTTTTAAAATTGATAGACTGAAACTAAACGGGTCGATTAGTCGGTTTTTTAATTTTACCAAATGGTCTTTTATTAAAAATAAAAAAAAAAGAAATAAAAGAAAAGCCCTGGTTTTTTGTCCACTCCTAAATATAATGTAAAAACAAAAGGTCTAAATCGTTTTGATTTATTGTACGACTACAATTGTTAATGTTACTATGAAAATTATCACTCGAGCACAGTTTTTGTCACAATTACATGGACTCATTGCATATCAGACTCTTCTCATACGAGAATATTCTTATTTTAACATATGATATTCCAGTAAAAAAACTCAATGTGACTATGGTTTATTGCATGGGGATATATAGCTGATTTTCTTATTCGGTTAAGATAATATTCCAATCGCGAGAAATTCACCTCATATATTTTTAGGCTTGTTTAACTAAGCTCTCTTTGAGTTTAGTTGATTTATTTTATAGTTTAATTGTGGGGTAGCAGTTAGTTAATTCACGAAACAAATCGGCAAGTTTTAACACATCTACTTGCACAAATCTTTTTTACATCTCCCTTCAACCGGCAAATATAGTTATTTATTCATTCATCTAAAATTATAGTCTACTTTTTTTAGTTAATTTCTTAGTGTTCTAATACACACACATTTATTTATTGCACATGTAATCAATAAAAAATAACAATTCAATTGAAATATTATGTAAATGAAATCACTGTAAGAAAATGCGCTATCAGTAATGAAAATTTTCTTTACTAACAGGGTAAATCTCGTTGCTAACTGCTATTAGTAACAGAAAAATACTGTTACAAAATCTATTACCAATTCGATGGTGGCTAATTTAGATATGAAAATTCCGTTTCTAATTAGTAACAGAACGTTTTGTTACTAATTAGTAATGTAAAAACTTTCTGACACTAATTAACAATAGGTTAGACCGTTACTAAATTACCAACGGATACAAGAGTTACTAATTAGCAACAAATTTTTACTACTAATTCCATTACTAATCGTGAACTAGAATTTAAAAATATATCTATTTTTGTTTAACCCGACCTGACCTGCAATCGCACAACCCGACCCGCCACTCCCAACCCGCAAGAATTAACTTCCTTTAACAAGAATTAACTTCCTTTAATGCTCATGTGGGGATTCAAACTCGAGTTCTAGCTACCACATATCTTTGTTAACATATTTCCCTATAACTTATATAAAATATGTTCTAGTAATTTTGTCAATTTAAAAATATCGAATTTTCCTTTTCAAACATTAGGGTTTTTTTTATTAATTAAACTTTTGTTATATAGTATTTCATATATGTCATTTATATTAGAAATTTATTTGTTCGTATCAATTAATATAAATATTTTTTTACACCGATTTTCTACACTATATTATATGTTCACTCTTAATTAAAACTAAAAAATAAAAAAGTAGGTCTATTAAAATTTTCTACGAACTGAAACGAGAGTGTTGTTCAAAAACTTCTCGATTTCAAATCCATGTAGTGTCTATATGTATATGCTACTTTGGGGAGAAACAATTTTTAACAAAAGTTTTAGAAATTTTTTGAAAATTTTAAGTGAAATAATTATGAAGTTTTTCGTTTTTCGATAAATTAGTGACAGAAAGATTCGTTACGAATAGCAACGGTCAATGATTGTTACAAATAACAACCGATTAGAAACGTATTATTACCAACCGACCTAGTTTCATTGCTGATTTCGTTGGTAATTTTAAATATACTTTTAAAAAATATATTAAAAAAATATTTGTTATTAAGTTGTGGTAATCCATTACTAATAGTGATAAATGGTTTCCGTTACTATTTAATAATTAATTGGTAACGAAAAAGTAAAAACATAAATGATTCTATTACTAATTCCATGGCTATGCGCGCTCCGTTACTAACACGTTACTATTCTATTACTAATAGTAACAAATTATTTCTATTACTATTTAGTAATGGATTGGTAACGAAATGGTAGCAACAGAAATGATTCCATTAGTATTACTAATTCTGTAGCTATACGCGCTCCGTTACTAATACGTTATTATTCTATTGCTAATAGAAACAAATTGTTTCCGTTACTAAAATTTTGTTACTATTAGTGCCTTTTCTAGTAGTGAATGATATATTAGGAAATATATTTCTAAGTTGTACATTTCCATTGATATTATTGAGTTTGCGTAATTTATGTGAAAAATGAAAATAAACTATTTGTACGGGACCAAAAGAGTATATTACATTACATGTTGCTTAAGTAAATATACTGAAAAAAATTGAAGCAACGAGAGTGTGAGATTAAACAAACCATGCAAGCAAGTAGTTTTATGTACTTTGGATGAATTGTACTCTAATAGTTAAGATACTCACATGCTAGGTTGGAGGTATCATATTCGAACTACACATATTCCCCTCCAAATTTCTCTCTTCTCTCCTACGGTCTGTCTAAGAAAACAGATTTGTTTCCACTGTAGAGACAGATTATCCAGGTGTTGCTGAATGGGCGCCACCTGGGATCTATGCGGCCGCATGGCATGGACCGCACTGCCTGGGGTGTGCGGCCACATGTGCGGCCGCGCGCATGCAACCGGTGTGCAGCCACATAGATCTCAAATGGCGCCTAGTCAGTACCACCTGGACAGATTTGTCTCCACTATGGAGACAGATCTCTCTCCCCTATGTATTTAAAAAAATTTAGTTTCATGCGCTTAAAAAAGTAGTTTTGGTGACCACCTAAAGTCGATAGTTTTATTACTTCTTATACGGTAATATAGAACTCATAAAGTTATAAAATGACAAGCGTAAGACTTTAAAAAATAAATAAATAGATTCGAGTGGCCGTTTACAATGTCTAATGTTGCAACCGGGTAACGCAGTCGAATGCGGGTAATAAAAAACTAATGGCAGAAATGGACTTCAACTGTCATTTACGTTTTTCCCCAAAAGAATAGTCTTTGACAGTTGACATTACATGATCTAAAACAATTCACACTCCTCTGTTTCTTTTACTATTTATGACATTTTATTTAATGCGACAACGACATCAGATAAACATAGCACTACATTGGTTACATGATGTTAATTAATGAGGAAAACGATGCATGGTTCTACAACTGTTGTATTTCTAATGTCGTTTTGTAAAGTTTGAGAATGTACAATTTTGATAGAGAGAAGCATTTGGATGAGAAAATTACTCTAGTGGAAGTCTAACTCCCAAACCAATATCTTTACAACCTGTAGGAAACTTGAAACGAGGTTAATTGAAATTTCAAGTCACAATTAAAAATAGTTGTGTACAAAAGTCGAACCACACATATTTTGACAATTCGTGTAAATCTTGAAAACAAGATTGAACAAAAATTTGAATCAAGATGAGAATCATCGTATATGAAAATCGTTAAAGGTAATAGAGCAATGATGAAGCATACATGGAAAGTGAATGAAAGGTCATGGGCTTCTTAGGACTTTTGTTGCCCTACTTTAAGTGGAATGTGACACCTACTTTGTAAGAACTCAAATCATGCATTAGACATGATACTTGTTGATAGATTAGAATTAGTTATCTTAGTTTAACATGCACAAGACATGAGGCTGATGACCTAAGGTAATTAAGAGAAGTCACCTCTCCACATAAGGGTAGTTGGGCAACCAAGCTCGAGCATATGAACATCAATGTCTAACACTAATTAAGATCGAGGTCTCAACAGACATGAAGCTCAACCATTGCATGGTTAAGATCTCCAACTTCAAGACACTAAGAAAACCAAGCGTATTTCTTGTTCAAGGGTGAACTATATATATCCGTGGTCTTCCACATACAGTCATAAATATTTGATATACATTCACTAGAGCTTATCCATCAGATGATAGGTCAAGTTGATTACGAATATAAGGATGTCACAGGCTCACAGCGCGTAAAGCTAAAAATTGACTTACCGAAAACTCAATAACATATCTACCATAGAAGACAATAGCATACATCAATGACACTCCAAAACAACACCTACTATAAATAGTTGAATGATGAAACAGATCATGGCCATTGTCTACTCATAGTGGCACAACTCACAAACCTAATGGCCCTTGGGAAAGAAAAAGAACAAAGCCTATTTTCATGTTAGTGCTTGCTCACGCCATGGCCATGCCCACAAAAGTTTGTACTACTTTAATTGTCATATCCCCATTTATCATTTTTTTGTACGTAAAAGAATTCAATAAAGTTGGTCGAAAATCATTAGGCTCCATGATTCCATTCTACTTGTCTTTGAACTTCTAGTTACACCTCCCTGCTGATTTCTTTATTTAGGGAATGGCAATGGCATGCCTTTGTTGAAAGTTCCAATCTTTTTCTTCTTCTCAAGAAGCCTTTTATTAGTGGATGGCTATTTCATTTTCAGGGTACTTAATTCATCATATTAAATGATATATTGATTGAATATCACAAGGAAAATGACCCTGTGGGAACCTAGGCCATAAGTGCAATGTTATCTAAAGAGATTCCAGAATTGGTCTACCTAAACAAGTATCTTAAGCTCCATACCACGGAGTCAACACTATTGAAAAAAGAGTTATGCTATTTGAACAAAAAGAGAAACAAAAAGTTAAACAAAATTGACATATAATAAGACTATCTTTTTCAACTCGTCACATCACTTTTAAATCAATTATAATTACATGTGTTACATGCCTATTTTGTCTAACTCTTTGTCATTTCTTTTGTTCAAACATAAATATTTGTGAAAAAAATGACACGTGTCCAATGTTGTTTCACACATGTTATTTTTTATTGAAACTTAGTTTTTATAAAGGGAGTCCACGTTGGTTTTATAGAAAATGGCACGGAATTAAAGAACTTGCAAGAGAGATTTTTTTTTTTTTTTAATGTTGTCTATCATATAAGGAAAGTGGGTGTTTGATTCTATTTATCAAAACATATTATAATCTCAACTATCATTGATTTAGCTATTAATTTGATAACTGTTCATTTATAATTATAAATTTCAAGCTTCCTTTAAATCTACACTACTCATTTCACGTTATTATAATTTCGATTTATAATTCAAATCGAATAATGAGAAGAATCAAACAACTGCTTAATCAAGAAACAATAAAAAGTGAAAACTAATGAAGGATGTGGGGCCATGCTGAATAGTACTGGAAGTCGGGGGACAAAAAGGTTAACGTAAGGAAACGATGGAATTGGGGAAGGCGACATATAAGGCTACGGTTCTGAGCGTCGGTTGAGAGGTCATTTTCAGATTTGAGAAAGACAGAGACACTACATTAACAAGGTATTGCTCTCTACAGTTCGTTCTCTCATTGATAAGAGAGCACGAAATGTGCAGGGGCCGAGCTAAGGGATGCGAGTGGAATGTTAAAAATTTTTAGTAAATATTGAAAACTCCAACTTCTTATGGCCCAATTTAACTGTTTAAGAATAGATTAGGCCCCTGAAGTATTAGTTTCTATGAATTTGTATGTTGATTCTTGATTTGGTCATTGTGTAAACACTCTGAAAGCAAGTTTAATGTGGGGAAGAAAGCTAAGGGAAAAAATATATTTTCAAATAATGTGTAGAGGAAAAATCAAAGGGGGAACATATTAATTGATTTTGGTGGGGGAATAATGGGCAGTAATGGCTTATTCATAGTCGAATTAATTAAAACTTATTCATGTCCCGCCATATATATGACATACACATATAACGAGAGATTATTAAGACAATTATATAATTCCTTGCGTATAAAGGCTCACTGTATGTAGGTTTCCCGTAATCTCCCACCACATGTGTGTTTGGTGGGATTATCCTACTGTACATATGACGAGAGATTATTTTTGAAACTTGATAACTTGTAATCGAAACAATAAATTTTTTACCCCCAAATTTTTCAAAGGGTAAAAAAAATTTTGAAAGCAGGGGTAGTGCGGCATTGGGGCGGCCAGCTCGGCTCCCCCCAATGTGGGTAGAGTTTATTCACTGAATTTATTTTCTAAAAACTTATATGTTTATCGATTGATAATGTTACAGATAATTTTAAGTTGATCTTTCAAATTGATAATCCAATCTTGCACGCTGGAGAGTAACTGGGTCTCATGCTAATTTATTCTTCTTTTTTTTCCCTATACAAGGTATCGTTTGTGAGGGAAAAATGAATGGTTCTAAATAATAATAATGAATATTATTTGAGGATTCATGTTAAATATTAGACTCTTTAAAAAAGAGCAGTTCACCAATCTCGAAAATTTTGTGCTCATTTGAGAGTTGAGACCTAATCAAATTTATTTGTTTGAGTTAAGAAGAGCATCTCCAATCCTTATTTATTGGATTTTGGATATCATGTATGTATTCAATATGGGATTTTAACTCAATAACTGAAATATCTATAAATTACGTTTCACATGGTAGCTTTTTTTTTTTTTTTATTTCAGACGTCCAAATTCATGTATTTCATTTAACATGGTGAACCTTACGACCCTACAATAGTACGACAAAAATAGGAATTGTTCATCAGTATCTCGTTCTCGTCACAACTCACACGGTTTTTAACCATGCTATCTAAATGCTCGTGTAAGGTTAAGGCAGATCTAGCCGGACAATATTGTTAGGCTGGTCACACATTTGGAAGTGCTTTAATAAATGAAGGGATGGGTAATTCTCTGGATATAAGAGGCGGATTTTTACTTTGATGAATCGCAGTAAATAGAATACCGTAATTTTTACACGGCTCATAAATCATTAGTAATTAAGTATTTAAGTTTTTTTAAGCAGATATAATTAAGTTATTTTTAGTGGTAAAAGAAGTGTATTGGAATATTAAGGTGCTTCATTATTAAATGCGTCACGAGTTGTCGAGCGTTTTGGGTTCTATTAGCATTCAATTCAAACCGTCATTGGCCTCTGCAAATTTAAAGAAATCCAATTCTTGTTCAAGTGGATGGCGTTATTATAGTGCCAAACTGCTAGGGTTGATGTAAACACAGACCTACGAACTCGATACTTGAAACTCGTTAATAAGGGGATAGTTATATATATATATATATTTAGGCTATTATACAAGTAAAGTCAACCACTAATACGGGAGAATTTTCATAGAGAAATCACATCAACAAGCATTAGGCATGTCTAATTTAATTCATAAATAAATACTCATGCCGAACCTAACTAAGATGTGGGCATGTCTTCAACCTGAAAAAATTAATTGATCAAATTGAATTGCAACCACCAATATCAGGAGAGTCACATGCAACGTACAAATTTCAACTATGTTTTTGTATATCTATTTTGATTCTTTCAACTACAATTAAAATGCTAGTAAATGTTAGCATGTGAGATTTGAAAAGCTCGTAAAAAACTCTGGTATTCTAATATTATTACTAAATACTTAATACTCTTAACCACTCAAAAATTTACATGTCGATTTTGAAGTTCAAATTAAATAATAAATTAGGTCATTTGAATTTGTATGTAGATTTTTAATTGGTTAAGAATACCGAATTCAGTATTTTTTCCAAAAAGCTCATGGTGGCATACCTACTACCCAATTAGGCTCGAGCAAGAAAACTTGAGAAGTTGAAATGATGGTGGAGGGAGTTATCAAATGAATGAAAAAGAAATGATTAATTTGAGGAATGGATCAATTTTTTATTTGTCAACTGGAAGAGCGTGCACGACTATTAAAAAATACTATTCAACCTAGATCTCGATTCTAGAAGAACCATGACAGAGGATTTTTACCTTTTTTTCCTTAAAAAATAAGAGAGAGTGAGTAAAATTGGAGAGATTTAGGAAAATGCTATTTGTAAGAAAATTTTCAAAAAATCTTTTATAAAATAGAGTGATTTGGCCATGTTACCCAATATATTTTGTTATTGGAGAAAAATAATTTAGGTTTAAGATAACGAATTTATCCCATTTTGTAAATCTTCCCTACAGATAGTAGGATAGGGGAATTATGTAATACAATGGATTCTATAAGATATGTAATTGTGGTATATTATTTGACCAAATTCAAATAATAATAAGAATAAATTAGGAGGCTAAATTGAGCACGAATCCATCCTCGTGGCCTTGAATAATTTTGGTATGCAGCTCTAAAATTTAATCACCTAAAAACAAAATAACATTTTGTGATGATACATATGAGGCTACAACATGCTTTATTTTTTTTTATACAAGAGGCAAAAAGGGAAGGAAAGGAAAATTAGGTGGAGGGATTGGTATGATTCGAACCTCAGTTTTCTATCTAAAATTTCAAACATCTAACCACTACATCCCTCTTACTAGTATAAAATATGAAAATTACAAGTTCAGCATTTTTAAATTTTAACTAATTCAGAACAACACTAATTTGTCGCCTTATTTACTACACTTAAATGTGAAAACTATAAATATAAAAGAGAATAATAACATAATGATGTGAACAAATGAGTAAGCGCTCAATTGCCCATTAGCGCACTAGTAGTGCTAATTATGTGCCGGAGATGTGCAACTTTGCTTTAATTAAAACCTTGGAATAATATGAATTTCTACAGCCTCTTGAATTTCTTTTTCGTTTTTAATTTCTTTTCAAAAGTTGTTCTATCATCTCATGGCATTGTTGTTTAAGCTCTTGGGACACAATCTCTTGATTCCAAATCTAAAGAATGCCTCAAAGAATCTTACACGTTGTTAGTGAGATTTCATGCATGAATCTATCTCATGATTAGCAAATACAGGATTTGCATCCCCACAAAAATGGAGATATTCATTGCTTTCTTGAAAAAGCCCATTTTGGCGTTCTCAGAATGTAAATTTAGGTGCACTTTCATCTAGCATTTATTTGATATCCATCTTCTTCTGACCATGCATTTTCTTCTCTACTCTCTTGTTATAATATAAGATGTCAGAAATCCTGGTGGCTTATTGCCCAAAATTTTTAAGTTTTCAATTAAACGATTCGACTTTTGAAACTCATTAACATCGAAACAACATAAATCCTTGAAGTAATGGTGCCTATGCGCACTGCATGCCTTGCACGTGCTTTGTAACATTAAAATGACATTTTAATGAGATTATAAAGAGTTTTGGTTTGCAATTTTAACATTGCGATTTGTATATAAGATTAAAGAAGTCGACGTACAAGCTATCTAGTTTCTCTCTGTTAAAAGAGGATAATCTTCCTCATCTCTAATGGGAAAGTTATGGTCCTGTGATGACTTGGATGGGAGAGATAGAGAGAAGATGATTATTTTTATTGAAAATTTGTGTTGAGGAAAAGAGAGGGGAAAAATGAAAAAGAAGAGAGATAGAAAAATTTTAAAATAATGATAAAATAAAATAGTAGTGGGAGAGGTAAAGATGGAAGTGTATTTTGAGACCTTACAAGGAACACATGGAGAGAAACGTGAGAAAAAAAAGTAGTGTAAATGAGAGAAAAGTAATTAAAAGACAATTAAAGCTAAAAAAATAGATAAAATTATGAGATGATATTAGAGATTAGCTAAGGTGGGGATCGGCTGCCCCACCCTTTTTTGTTTATTTCTTTATTTAGTAGCCTGTTATATTTTTCATTTGTTCAATGAATGTTTTAAAATTGATTATGGTTTTAAAAAAATGAATAATTCTATTTATTTAGAGTTTAATTGTCATTTTTATATTAGTCATTAAATAAATGAAGACAAGCATATATTTATTTATATTTACTCATCCTCTAATGTAGTGATACTGATTATATATCTAGATAAATAGCATCACTGAAAAAATGATTATACTTCAAGAAAAATCTAATAGTAAACTAAAAAAATGATAATTTTTTGGCCCAGCCACATCCGCTTCAAGAAGGCAATGGTGCCAGATTTTCCACTCGAAGGGAGTGGTAACAAAGTCAATCCTGCTCCGCTCAATTGTCATCTCTAGTAAAATTAAAGATCTAATTCTTAAAAGAATTACAATTATATATACTTTGGAAATAAAAACAAGAATAAAAAACAAAGAAAACTCTTGAAGATTAAATGTAAACAGACTCAGATTGTCATAAACTGAAAACGAGCAACTCTTTAAGGTCAACTAGCTGTGGTAAGATTGGAAAAAGAAAAAAAAAAAAAAGACAAAATAAGAGTAAGTTAAAGGAAAGGAAAGGAAAGGAAAAGAGACACTTCAACCAAGCAAAGTAACCCAACTGGAAAATCATTTCAGAAGAACCAAAAATAATAAAGATACAAACAGTATATGGTTGAAAATAATAAATAAATAAATCCAAGTAATTGTAGCTTCAAAAGGGACTCCTCAACAAGTTCTTTCTGTACCCCAAAAAAATTGTTTCTGCATCAATATTCGTTGTAGTTGAAAAGGACAAAACTCCACGGACAAACATGGGCCACATTGCCCCAATTCTCTACTTCTTCTAAAGAGACCGTCATTAAGTAGTATTAAATGATGAGTCCAACTCAAACTATTAACATATTTCCCTGTTTATTTATACTTAAGATTTAATGACAACACGCTATATTAATACCTCAAACAAATGGACCAAAATGGAAATTCAAATTTTGGAAAATGAGACGCTCGCTTTATCATTGATTTTTCTGCATTTCATGTATAGCTTCACGAAGGAACAATAAGAGCCTCACCTATGGCACATGGATGATGAGAAATGTGCTATCACACGTGACACATGACAATAAAGATGCTACATGATGCTTAAAAATATAGAAGATGTCTAGAAGATCGTGTTTATATCTGTTTAATTTTTACATTATTTCTCTCATATTCTTTCTTTTTAAACCATAATAATAATCGATACACACATGACATGGCCATTTACTTGTTCAAACTTCAAAGCACACCTCTTCTGTCGGAGATGTTCTCTTCTATTTCCATTATGTTTACCGCAAATACGCAAATCCACGTTATGTCACTGGAGATGTCTTAATAGTTCTATTTAATTTTTTCCAAGAATTTTTTATTGGAAAATTCCGAGTGAAGTTGTCAATGTCTTGACAACTATTTACAAAGCCTCGCCTCACGTGTATAGAATATGCACAAATGGGCTTGGGCTGGGCTGGTGGTATGATGAATGCATTGGGCTTACGACGAAATAATTAGGACAAAAAAAAAAAATTGAATTCTTCGGGCACCCAGTGAAATACAGTTTGTTGACTTGGTCCATAAAAATAAGTGAACAAATTTTCCACCAAGCCAGATAATAAAATTTCACCCCCAAGAGCCTCTTGCTAAACAAAACCAAACCAAGCAGGAGAAATACCACACAAGGTTATGAAACATGGTTGTGAACAGGAATGTAAAATTACTAATATTTGTCTCTTGAGATAAATACGCAATCGTTACAGGAGAAAGAAACCTATAACACAAGGAAAAACTTTTAGTTAGAGCAAGAACCATATGCAAACCTCCAAGGACACGGTAAAAATGACGAAATCCTTGGTCGCCAGCATTTAATACCCCGTTCCTATTTATTACTAGCATCATAAATGTAACAATAATCTGATAGCAGATGACGAGCTTTCATCCCATGGCATATTTCTGAGTCCAGGATCTTGCAGTAGCCTCGTACTTGACTCTATCGGTTTTGTACATGTGAGCAATCTCAGGCACCAGAGGATCATCAGGATTTGGATCAGTCAGCAAGGAGCAAATGGATAGCAACACCTACAAAATGTACCTTCTTCAGACATATAAGACCACCAAATACCATTAACAGAAAGAGCATCCCTCAGTGACATTCTTTTCCAAGTAGCATATGCTGAATAATTCCATTCCAGACTAATTGGTCAAACAAGATACATAATTGCAGACATCATATGCCCAGGCCTTGTGCTTTTAAAAGCTAAAAAAAACCCAATAGATTACAAGCAGACCACACTTTACCTTCGATATTGTAAGGGCAGGACTCCACTGCTCTTTTAGGATATCAAGACAAATGCTTCCATTACTATTAATGTTTGGATGAAAGACTTTGGTCTTAAAGGAGACCTGCTCAGTGCACGATTAAACAATGATAAGCATTTGCATGTAGATAAAAGAAAACAATACTGGAAAGGGAAGAAGAAAGCATGAGAACACCAGGCAGCATGATAAAAAAGTACCTTCAAAGTAACTTGTATCCCAGGTATTTTTTCATTCTTCTTTTGTATAGTCACATTTTATGGAGAGAAAATAGAAAAATTACAAAAATTGTCTTTTGCTTTTTAGAAAGAAATGAGGCTTTTTCTAGGCTTAGCAGAACATGCTTTGCCTATTTTGTTTAGAGGTTGTGAATTTAGAACATCGTCAAATGTGGTTATCTTGACTAACATCTGAAATACTGAATCATACCCATTACATGTTCGTAGATTACAAGAGTGTGTTTGCATTCACATAAAAATAAAATAAGAGAGAGAATGAGCGGAGTTGAATATTGGAGATTCGTTTAGTACAGGTGTGTCCCATGAAAATGTGGATGTGATTGGCTTGATTAAATTCAAATTTGAAAAAGTAGACCAAATTCAAATTTGAAATTTCTGGTCAGTCATCTCTCACAAGCAAGCATCTTTACTCAAATCTAGTACAAAGTACCACCTCCGTCCTAAAAAGATGATCCAGTTTTCCTTTTTCGTCCATCCCAAAATACGATCCAGTTTCGTTTTTAAAAAGTAGTTGAAATATTAATTCTCTTATACGACCCTATTTCATGTGTATAGTTATAAAAAAAATAGAATTATTAAAGTGGAATAATTAATAAATGAAATGGTATAATAGGGAAATATTATTAAAATTTACTTTTCCGATACTTTTAATGAACTTTTCTTAATCTATATGAAAAAAAGAAAAGGTCCATCTTCTATGGATGGAGGTAGTAATGCTTTCACACCATATGCTAATATCAACGTTTATTTTAAAGTTCACACATTATGCTTATATAATATAAAAAACCATGAAAACATGTATTCATCCTAAAACAACAAACAAGCATAGTCTTACACATGCCCTCCAAGCCAATTTATTGTCCGCAACTAGACATTACTGAGGGAGGTTACCTTTGGTGGCTTGAAAGGATAATCTGGGGGGAAGTGAATAGTCACAAGAAAAAGACCCCCAGTGAAAGGGCTGTCTGAAGGACCCATAATGGTAGCTTGCCAGTGGAACATGTCTTCACCAACAGGCCCTGAAAAATTGTTTCAACAGAGGCTCAGTACAAATATAAATGAAAAATATCTCACTTGTTTATGAGTTCAATTTGTTACTAAAGATGCAATTCAGAATTAACTGCCTTCGGAGCAATAAAAAATTGTGCTAAATCAAGAATTTACCAACAAAGACACAGCAGAGTGAGGAACAAACAAAAGTGTCTTAAAAGGACTAGATGGTAAGCTGATTTAGAACTTCTTTTAAGGAGAAGAATATAAACTAGTACCACCCTAAGAGCAATATTAATGTTGGGGGAAAAAAGCCAAGGGGGAAAAATCATGGGGAAAAACCTATTTCCAAATAATGTGTAGGGGGGAAAAAGTTGGGGGAAAGTATGAATTGGACATGTGGCGGTATTTTATTGGATTAGGAGGGGAGTGGGAGTGGATGAAAAATAATATTTTATTGAATTGAGGGAAAATGGGAGATGGGGGAAAACCCAAAGGAGGGGCCCTCCTTTTGGTCTCCCCCCCCCCAAAAAAAACTAACTTTTTCCCCCTCCACTTTCATACATAATTTGATTTTGTGGGGTAGAAAAACCCAAATCCCACATTAATCATGCTCTAAGGGCTAAGGTGAATAAAGGAAAAGAACAACTAATTCTCACAAAACTCTAAAATGATACAAGTACATCAAAACAGCATTACTAGTTGTGCATTGTTTGTTATTTTCTTGGAACACCTTATCAGGCTAGCAGCAAAATACCATAGCATCTTTCATGCAAAATGCAATGCACGTGCATTGTCTACTTCTTCTAGTTTGACATCATAAAATTTTTTGATTAAAATTGGAAGAGAAAACAAGGCTATAGCATGAACACAACAACTCGCATTTTCAGGGTGAACCAGAAAACATGAGTTTGAATCACAGAAAACAAAAAATTATCAGCCAGAGACAGAACTGATTTCCATCAGCATGGAAGATAACTCAGAAGGTTACAAGAACACATATGTTACAAGTTCCAGAATTAACGAATGAAAAGCTTGGTGAAAGCCAGACATACCTGCACTGCAGGATGCAGGAGGGTCCTTCTGCAAGTCCTTTAATTCCTTCTGAATCCTCTTTGAAGCCATCACTGTTCAGCCCGGTACTAAAGATCCTCAAAATTTTCTCAAATGAAGATTTCCTAACTACTTCGAAATGAATGTTACAAAATTTGTTGTTTTCGAGGACGTGAATTCCAATATCCAACTTAAAATTGAAATGGTATAAAGAGGCAATAAGGTACAAGAAGACTAAATAAGCATAGTCAGCATAATATAACCAAGTTATATCAGTACAATAAATAATCAACTATAGGAGCCAATAAATATTTTATATATTTTCTAGTCCAACTTGTCCACTATAACCTAGCTGGTACATTGACACTCAATTAAAAAACTTATTTGCAGAAACATGAAGCGACAAAGTTTGCCCACGGCATAACTTCCAGCATTCACAAAAATACAACATAAAGGGAAGGCAGAAAATTATTGTGGATGTTTGAGGTCTGGATTTTTCCGATAGCCAAAGAAAGAATTGCACCCATTGCAGCCCACCATCATATTATGAGTCATTACCGGGAATCAAATATTACTCCATTTTCTTACCGCAGAAAAAGCCAAAATCCTAGCCGGTATATCATGACTCCAATACCAAACTAAGGATGCTATATAAGTATATAACATTATTCAAAGCCCAGAAAAAACCTCGCCCAAAAGAATAACTTTAAAATTACACATGTATTACCATGATCACGTGTTAGCATCATACAGGACTATGGTCTAATCGCTCAATATAAAATAAAATAAAATAAAGAAAAACACAAAAATCAAGTTCTGTCCCACAGTCACAGCCAGGTAGACAAAAATACTAAAATAGAGAAACAAGCACATTCCAATTAGGCAAAAAGTAATCAAACAAGTCAGTGCCTACTGCTTATCCCAAACAAGAAAGAACCTTATAAAACAGTAAAATCGCCTAAAAACAAAAAATTCAAGGAACCCAAACCCCAAAAACTCATCCAAGCAAACTGAAACATATACACATATAGCAGACGCATGCAAACAGAAAGGGATGGGAAATCGAGAATTCAAATCTTACAGTGACAATTATGATGGTCTGAGACGTAAATTGAGAGTCCTTTCCGAGAGAATTGCTTAGGGCGAAAGGATTGCCGCTGCATCAAAAGTATGCTGCTCTATATACACACGGTCATAACTTCAGTTGGTTTTACAATTGGTCACTGAAGTTCAGTTGAATTTTCAAATCGGTCATTGACTTATTTTACATGTCATTTCAAATTAGTGGATTGTTTAGTCGGGTCCTCAAAAACAAATAGAAACAAATGATGGATGACATTATATAAAAAAAGAAAATTGAATAAATCAAATAAAATTTCAGTAGCTTAATTTATAATAAATATATGTACGCAAGTCTAAAGTTAGATAATGTTGCACTTTTAGTTTACATTTATTTCTAGATATATATAAATGTCATCGTATCATATCTTAATATTGATGAACAATCATTGTATCCATACTGAAAATTTGCATGTCTTCATTTTACATGATTTCTTAAAAGAAAAAAAAAACACATATTGTTTAAGTATCCTCTTTTTTGTTTTAAATTAGAAGTTTATGAAAACTAAACAGCAGCAAGGAATTAGTCATGAAGGTTTAATGATGTCATGCTATATATGATATTTTTCTTTTTCACATATTTGTTATAAAGGGAAAATAGAAAAGTTGGAATTTGGGGCAATTTGAAGTAGTCAAAGTATAATGAGCCTACTGGCTACCCACTCCCACATGGAGTCTGCCACTGATTCCACATGGAGCTAAATTTTGAGTCGAAACATTTATTTGTTTATTAATTAATAAATATATAGAACAAACAATCTTATAATTTAACGGAATATGTTGGGAATATGTGGTAATGGATAAGATTAATTTTCTTTCCTTATTGTGTCACATTATGGATTTAATAAGATAGTAATTTTCTGTCACTCATTGTTAAGTGAGTGTGTATAAACGTCACATGGAAAATTTTCTTTCATAAAGCAAAGTTATGTGCACACATCTCTCGTTATGCAAGTGCATAAATACACAGCACATAGTTTGGTTTATTAAGAAGGTTGTTGATTTATAAAGAGAAATTATAAAAAGGTGAAATGAGTAGTGTAGATTTAGTCAAGGTTGTTAAAATTGTATTTTTGGATCGAATCGGTGAAGGGTTTTGAAAATCGGACTAGTAAATCGTATTGTAAATCGTAAGATTCTATTAAAAAATTATTTGAAATTACCAAAAAATATGAAAAAAACCAGAAATATTTAATAAGAAATTAAATAATAAAAATCATATGTATAATATCAATAAACAAGTGAGAAACTAAATTATAACATAATAATCCATAATTATAGTATGGATTTAATTTTGTAATAATTAAAGTATGCTTAATAATTGTTCCAAATAAAGATAATGTGCAATTAGCTAAACAATAAAAAGAATTTAAAAAAACAAAGGTAAACAATAATAAAACAAAAAATGGAAAGGAGGGTTGCTTGCGAAAAAATGTAGAGGAGATTCGTGTATAGTAATTAAATATTAATAAAAAATATATAAATAAAATATATATTGGTAATTAATATATTGGTATTAATAAAATGTATCTGGGAAAACGTAAGATCATCATTCATTTCAGTCTAAAGTCAAAAAGGTCAAAAATGGGGAGCAGAAAAGTCTTCTCAAAACTCAGAAGTCTCTTTCTTCCCCAGTGTTCTTCTCCTCTGGACGTACCTTCGTTATTCATTGCTTCCTCTTCTCCTTCTGTGCGACTAAGGTTTTTCTCTTTTCAAAATCCAAACTCTCCTTCTTTCATCTTCTTTCTTGCAACGCGTCCGCCATTATCGCTGATGTCGTGCCTCAGCCATCCAAAACACGACGACTGAGGTTCATCCACTGTTCACCGACAAGGCCACTACTTAGCCGACGGAATAGCACATATAGCAGAAAATCGCGATTTTGAACGATTCCCTACGATTCAACTACGATTCTATGGAAGACCGATTTTATAAGCGATTTGGATCGAATTCATCGATTTGGATGCAGAATCGTAGTTGAATTCTACGATCCAAATCACGATTTTAACAACCTTGAATTTAGTAGAAGTTTAAAATTTATAATTGACAATGAGTAATAATTAAATCAATAGTCAAATCAGTGATATGTGATATTATAATATGTTTTCATAAAGAACATCAAACAAGGGCTAAGTACATGAATATTAATTTTTTTATAGAGTCAGATCAAACTCCATACTAAAACTCAAAAACCAATAAAAAAAGTCACATGAACCCGAGCTAACTCAATAGAAATCATTACATAAACAGACGCTGCATAGTTTGGTTCGTCATGTTTCAAAATTTTTGTAATATGAGTGCTCTATGAATTCATCGACGCACAAATTCCCGAAATGGTGACGCGTGACAATACGTGGTGGGCACAGCAAGATTTTTGGAGTTTGTTTTAGAGCCCGTCCAACCACAGCACCATCACCGTTTCAACCTTCACTTTCACATCCTAGCCAAATCTCATTTGTCTGCCATTTGCTTCTTTTTGTGAAGTTTCTTTGCGTTTTTTCTTGTCTTCTATCTTGTTCAGCTGGATTTAGTTCAGAGCATCAAGAAAGACCTTTCTTTTGCAAAAAGGTGTGTTTTGTATGATAGGAAAAAAAACTTCCGCCGCCTAACATTTCTATGGATTCTTATCATTGTTTAGATTTAGATTCTGCTGCAGAAAGTTAGTCTTCGGCCTACTTTGGATCCTTCGTTTTTAATCCCAGGTTCTCTTTTCTCCCTTAGAATTTTTTTTTTTTTTATATATTGGGGTTTTACTTTTTGAATTTTGTATAAGTAGCAAAGAAAATGTTGGTTCGCTGTCCGAAAATTGGGTTACAAACTTGTAACTGGGCTACCTGTAGGTATGAACTCATTTTCCCCCATTAATTGATGGTTGATCAAACAGATGAATCAACATAAAACATGTTTGATCATAATCCTCTTAGAAAATAAATATTGGCTCTTTCCACTTCTCAGAAAAAAATATGGGTCAGAAAAAAGTTTCTGAGCTGTAATTTGTGATTCGAATGCATGGCAATGTGGAAAAGCTATGGGATTCTACATTTGCAAATGAACAGAAACTTTACATGTTTGTGAGGCAGATCGCAAAATTCAAGAGCCTAAACCAATAAATTTATGCAATTAGATTTTTTAGTCTCGAAAAGATTTTGTTTAAAACGAAGTGGGCTTCCACAATGCCCGTTAATTGCCTTTCAGATTGGTTGCACAGGGTTCAGATGGGTGGCTGCTGCTGCGTGGGGTAGGTTGGGGAGGGGGGTTTGATAGGGATGGCCATGGAGTTGGAGCCACTTCATACCACAGCACACACTAAACTTTCTTGGTTTTGTTTAGAGGACCTTCACTTCTTTATGTTGTTAACACAAATTCCGTCTTCTCTTTCACAAAATACAAACTGTGCTGGTCACTTCTGTTAATACTTAGTGCATCTTGACATTCAAGAAATGTAAGGGAAAAGAGAAACATGGGTGCGCTCTAATTATCTTCAGCCACAGTTTACTTAGCTGTATGTTAACTCCTTTGACAGTGTGTTTTTGCAGGGGCTATAACTCTATTGCCACTTTTGTAATTGAAAATGGGAGGGGTACTTGGTAGAGAGGGGTCTCGAAGCGCTTCAATGACAGGGACAAAACTTGAATGTAAAATAACCAAAGCAATTCGGAGGAGAGAAACTAAAGGAAGTTCCTTGAAATCGTTCAACAGCGTTATCTTAAAATTTCCCAGAATTGATGAAGGCTTAAGAAAATGCAAAGCTACATTTGAGGAGTTCGGTATGTAAATTCTTGGATTCATATGTATTTTTAGCTAAAATCCAATGAATTGTTGAAATGAATTGAGTTTGAGAAGTCTGAACATTTTCTACAAATGTAATCACCCCAGCATGGATATGTAAGGGCTGATCAGTGCACTGAAGAAATCTAAAGGCACTTCATTTCTAGAAAACTAGTGTACTGGACGTGCATTGCACGTAAGTTGGCCGTGATTAGATTTAATTAAAATATAACTATTACAATTAAATAAAAATGACATTAATATAAATTATTGAAAGTATTAGATTATTATTAACGTTAGAAATGAATTGATAATAATCAAAAAAATTGGACACTCAAAAAACCAAATTATATTAGATTTGAAAATTAGTAATGGCAGTAGACAGTTTACCGCTAAATGATACAACTTTGACATTCTTCCCGACGATGATAGGTTTTTTTGTTAATTTGGCAGCAATATAGGCACATTCCTTTTGAACAAAATTGTCCTACATAGTCAATAGCGCTACATTGAATTTCTAATATTAAAAGTGCAGAACTTAATAAATATGACAGTTATAGAATTAATGTCTAAGTTCTGAATTATTGAGCAATACCTTTCATCAACAATGACAAGGTCCTGTACGTAGCACTGCGTTAAGTCTTTTTTGTGAATAAGTCTCTTTGGTTTCATGTCAATTACCACATCGATAATATCTGCGATAATATCAAGAGGAATAAGAATAGTCAAAGTTATGGTTCATGTAATAGACATAAAAAATTGGATTCAACATTTTTCCCCAGCAGAAAGGAAATAAGTAATACCAATTTCGGTATTGATATCCATAAAATGTTCCAACTTATCAAATGGAGTGAACTAATACTTGAATGAGAGCAAGCCACTATTGTTTTCATGTATTTTTTGTATTCTAGTACTTCCGGTGATCGTCCACTGTGCTGGACCAAAGGTTTTCTTGAAGTCCTGCCTTGTTTCTTTCACCACAGCATGTGATATTGAGTACATTTTTGTTGGCATAAGCTGATCCTCTAGTGTAGCTATGTTTGAATCATAAATTGTTGCATGTACTTCATTGCACTGTCAACAAATTGAAAAATCTTAAAATAAGTTTTGGTTGTTGAGAAAGATAAAAACTAAGCCTGATTTCACATTCTACAGCATACCTCCAAGTCCATTAACAAAAGATTTTGGAAAACAATTCCACCCTTGGACTTTCTTGGTGCACTTTTTTCCACCACAACTATTTTAGTTATCCAGTCACATTGTTTTGGCTTAATTTCCGGAATAAGCTTGTAGCTCAAATTCATTGTTTGCTTGAAATATGGAGAGAAAAAAAGAAAAAAAAGCATATTTTTATTCATTTCAGAACAGATAATGAAATAAAAAAGAAACTGTTGTTATGTGAATTAGATATTTAATTTGTATAGAAAATATGAGGCAAGAGGGTAAATCTATATAATGGCAACAATTAAAATTCATATAGGGAACAAAAAAGAAATACATTAAAATCATTGTTCAACAAGAAGGGAAAAGAACAAAGATTTAAAGATGAAAGAGAATACTCACTGTCTGCAGTAAGTCTTGGAATGAAAAAAGAAAGAAAAGAGGTGGTTTGAAGAAGTTACGGTAGTGATAGTTGTATTATATAGTAGATATGTGTTTGTTTATTTTCAGCAACAGAGAAGTGGGTTAGGTGGTCTGGGCATGCTTGTTTCTACAATTGACTTCTTTTTTCAGACAGTAAGTAGGTCTACAAAAGGACAGAGAACCTTATCCTGATTTTAGGGAGAAGTAAATCTGAAATAGAAAAGATGACCTTATTCTGATTTTGGGAAAAATTAAGAATATGAAGATTTAAATAGTCAATCATGTACCAAAGGACATGCTTATACATGAAAAGTATGGGGCTGAGTTTTTGATATAATACATATACTTGCAAAATATATAAAATAATTTTTCCAGCAAACAAGAAGGGAAAAGGACAGCGATTCAAAGATGAAAGAAAGTACTCACTGTCTGCAGTAAATTTTGGAATAAAAAAAGAAAGAAAAGAGGTCATTTGAAGAAGATACGGTAGTGATAGTTGTATTATATAGTAGATATATGTTTGTTTATTTTCAGCAAAAGAAAAGTGGGTTAGGTGCTCTGGGCTTGCTTGTTTCTACAGTTGAACTCTTTTTTCAAACAGTACATCAGTAGGTCTGCAAAAGGACAGAGAACCTTATCCTGATTTTATGGTAAACTAAATCTAAAATAGAACAGAGGACCTTATTCTGATTTTTGGGGAAGAGTTAAGAATTTCAAGATTTATATAGTGAATCATGTACTAAAGGAGATGCTTGTACTTGAAACATATGGGGCTGAGTTTGATATAATACATTGAGACACTGCAAGTTTTGGCTAAAATAAGTTATCCGAATCCAAATATATAATGTCCACTCTCTGAAACAGGAGTGCAAAAAAAAAGGGAGAAGAAAGGGGTTGCTACTGATGAGTTTCTTCAATATTAAAAGGTATTATCAGTCTCTGTAGACAGTGATTAAAAAGAAAAACAAAAGAAAAAGTTCAGTGAGGTCATCGCACCACACTCGTCCTAAGATGGCTCCGCCATTCGACTTGTATAATTCATGAATAGAGATCTTAAAATTAAAATCTTGCATAAATTGATAAAGAAGCCATAAATCAAATCTTGCTTGTAAGGCCTCAATGATATTACCAAAACCCAGAACCTATACAAAATTTGCCAAGAATCCCAGTTCTTCCCAGTTCTTCAAAGGACAAGACATTGATGCATGTAAATTATAATCTTAGAGTTAGCATCCTATATTTATCAAAACTTGCAATCTTGAGAATAAATGCATATTTCCTTTGAAATAATAATTAAATAACAAATACACTAATCGCCATTGCAAAGAGAAAGTACATTCATTAGAAAAATGACATAATAATCATATAAAGCTTTTATCTTTCACTATTATTTCCATCATATATCATTTTTCTTTCTCCATTTACCTAGATTGTTTTAATATTTTCTCTGTATGATCATTTAATTAATAATAACAAAAACAATAGCAAATAACAAGAATAATAACAATAATAACGAAGGAATAGGGGAACATCTTTGTCGGACAGAGTACACACACAATAGCTCAATATTATAGGCATCCTAATTCTAAATTCTTAACAGGGGAAAAAAGCAACTCTATTGTAATGTGCACAACCAGCCAACTAATTCACATGAAAAATGATTGGATAATGTCTATTGTAGCCATTTATTTCAAATGATACACGGTATATTAAAAAGCAACACATGCTGATCGTTCAGGAAAAGGATGCATAAATAAACACAATACAAGAGTTGAAGTAAATGCAAGAACCATCTCGACGTGAACATTAAAGCTTTATATGATAAGCACAACTGACCAAAGTAAAAAAATCCTTTAAATAAGTTCTTAAAATTTAATATAATACAAAATCTTTTAAATTCAGTTTAAAGTCCTTAATCATAAAACCCAATTGTATATGGCCAAGTAATGATCAAAATTTGCATTGCCGAATTGAGAATGCAACTGAACATTGAAGCTTTATATGATAAACACAACTAAAAAAAAAAATCCTTTAAATAAGTTCTCTAAAGTTTAATACAATACAGAATCTTTTAAATTCAGTTTAAAATCCCAAATTATAAAACCCAATTGTATCTCATCACGTAATGATTAACATTTGCATTGCCGGGCTAGGAACTGTAAATCTCACAACCAATCAATATTTTTTTTATAAAATCAAATTTCAAAATTACAGAACCCAGTTTGAAAAGATGAAACTTGAAACCTAAAAAGATTATAGCAAAGATAAATTACCTTGATAAATGGTATGAATCAGGTTCGGGATTCGGGGACCCGCAGGCAGGCACCAAGCTGTCTGCAAGTATAGATTTCAAGGCAGTGATTCGTTTGGGTGGGTAACTGACTGTGATCTTCATCAAAAGAAATAGTAGAAAGTAAAGGTTCGTTTTCGTGGGCACACAATTGCGGTTGTACCACAGAGGAGGTTCAGCCACTGCGAAGGTGGTCCGGTAGCTACAAGGAGACCGACGTGGTTCCGGTACGGCTCGTAGCGAACGATTCTAGGGCGTAGCTAAAGATTTGGGGACTGTTGATTGAACAATTTGCTGAAAATTTACATAAGGTAAAGAGTAATTGACACAAAAATTTTTTGAAGCTTTTGGGTTTTGATTAGCAGGAGGGATCTAAAATTTTCAGAATATAGAATAATGAAGAAGCAAAATGGAGGAATTGGTATGCTGTTGCTGAACAATGAATGCGGGCTGGTTTGTGGTTTCTGACGAAATGGATAGGGTTCCCAAATTTTTGTGGTAAAAAATGAATAGACAATAAAAGGGTAAATTTGGAAAGGGAAAAATGTCGTCCTATGGTACCCTGTGCTTCAAATGTTGCACCAAAATTGAATCTACAGTGCAATTAACATAAGGCTCTTTTATATATTTTAGGAAAGTATTTGCTTTTTCCGGTCAATCTTCACCCTAATTTAATTTTTTTGTTGTAAATGTAGCAGTTCAAATTTTATTTGGCAATTTTAGTTCCTGGATCTCAATTTGGGCCTGGGAACAAGCAACCCAAACAAACCCGAGTCAGTTCCCAACCAAACCGTTGGGTTTTCGGGCCCATGCCCAGGCCTAGACTCCCCGATATAAAACAAAAGAATGGTAAAACTATCGGGCGGTAAGAAAATTCTTTTGCTTGTCTTTATAGACGAAGATATAAATGGCGTGATAGATCCAAACGAGCTGAAGCGCTGCTTCCACAAGCTGGAGGTTCAATTTTCAGACGAGGAAATTGACGATCTCTTTCGGGCATGTGATATTAACGATGACATGATAATAAACTTTAATGAATTTCCTTCTTTGCCTCGTCTACCTTCTGAGGGATGATCCAACCGCCCAGCATGCTGTATCCTAAATAAATGTTTATCTATGAAAATTGGTCACTTAGTCTCATTTGCATTTGACTGTGTGGTATCTGCCCTCTGTAGTTGGGCTCTTCTTACAATTTATGCTGCATGGTGTCACATATGAATTACTCAAATTACTTGTCCTTTCCACATAGATAATAATGGGGAACAAGAAAAAAAAAAGGAACTGATGTATTCAGATTTTCTATGATTCTCTTCTCCCCCTATGTGCATTTTATCATCTAGAACTAGAACTACGAAGTATACATGCCGTATCTCAATCATTACTCCAAGATCATAAATATATTTTTGATATTTATCTTATTTCCCATGTTCTCATCTTCAACTGTGAAAGATGACAGGATCATGTAGCAGCAGATGCTCCTCGATTTTATTTTCAGCATCCAAAGATACCATACAAGTCTAATACAATCACTATTAGAAAATTTGACTATTACCCCAGTTACCCTCGGAAATTTTGGTTGTCTTGCCCAATGTTGATCATTTATGAGGTTTTCATTAGCCGTGCAAATATGCTGGTTGCGAAATTCCTTGATGTTGATAGACATCTCGTATGCTGATGCCAAACCTTGAGGCTACATTTGAAACATTAGTCGATGCGTTTGTGTTTTTGGACAAAAACAAAGATGGTAATGTGAGCAAGAATGAGATGGTTGATTCAATAAATGGAACTGCTCGCAGGGAACGATCTTCCGGGAGAATAGCCATGAAAAGATTTGGTCAGTTCTCTCTCTCTCTCTCTCTCTCTCTCTCTCTATATATATATATATATATACAGGATTATTTGATGCAATAATTTGGTAATGCTACTTTTAACATAAAGTGTTGGTGCCTTTGTTTTTGTGTTTGGCAGAAGAGATGGATTGGGATGGAAACGGAATGGTGGAATTGGAATTGAAGATACCGAGGATGAAGAAAGAAAAGACGTTGAAGAGATATGAAGGGTGAAAGAAAGTGGAGAGGATGTCTGAGGTGCAGCTTGCTTACCATGTTTTTCCATGCTGTAAACAGACATCGTCTGTTTATGTGCTTTTCCAACTTTTATTATCTCCTATGGATTCTTCTGTAGATAGGTTTAAATGATAAGAAAGTTTCAATTTTTATGTTTGATTGCCTATTTGTACAGAAAGCACGAGTTTACTTATCTTGCACAGCCCAAAACATCTATTTTAAAATTGTCAATCTTCCCTAAAATCATGTCCTTGGAATGATAAAATTCCACTTTATTCTAACTTTTATAAGCATAAATTGTACAAAAATGTTTGTGAAGAACATGTAGAACACAAGCAGTGTTGTTTTCAGTAGGACAGCTCAATCTAAATCGAAAAAGTCCTGTTGAGTCGCAAGGGGATTGTGTCTGCTCAAAGCTGCCTTTCTTGTCTGAGTATTTCCTTGTGATGAATTACATCACTGAGGACGAGCAATTTTCATTGAAAAACTTGCATTACTACTAATGCCTCAAGATCCCAAAATGAATTTCTTGAGACCGTCAGGATTTGGCAGAACGAAATCGGACCATAATGCTTCATCCCTCATAAGAAATGGAGAGGATTATCTGCATAAATTCACAAAATGCCAGTTAAGGATAGGAATTGACCAGAGCTAATAATCACACCAAACGGCAAGATGAACAATTATGGATAGATTTCTTTACCTTTTTCAAGCATTAAAACCGGATCCTCTTCGGTGTGGCATCTCTGGCGCTTAAGCACAGAGGATGAATCTACAGGCAGGGAAGACAAAACCCGTAAAACCAACAAGAAATATAGTCACTCTATACTGAGAGCACCAAGTGAGAGGCTTCCACTTGATTTCCACACTGGAACTTTTCATTCTCTTCCCATTCTGAGGCTCTTTAGACAGATCAAAGCTTGCCCCTTTCATCCTCAACTCCTGAAGGCATCGCATGAGGGATCGACCATCCACCCGCTCCCTTTGCAACTGACTATCCACCTTCCAGTACCTGCCAAGTTTCACCTGTACCAAAAGCACAAGAACAAGAGAAGTACATGCAGATATAACAGACGGGATCCACCATTTTTTGCAAACATTTTGATGGTCCTCTAAAGAAGATGTAAACAAGATTGTCAAGAAAAGGGCATGGAATATGAAGAAAAAGCAACAGAGTTGGAAGATTTCTCTTCTTATAGAATCCATTCTCTTCTCTTTCATGGCTACTCTACGGCCGAATAAATCGTCCTCTCTTTGCCAGAGCTTGAGAAGCAAGAAATGGCCAGGACTCTGAGAGATTTCTGTTAACGGATGCTGTTGAATTGCAGAAATCACATTCATGGCAGATACTAATTTCTGCTGATGCTCTTCGTCTACTGGAATTTCGACTATATGGGCATCTTTTGTGTCTGCCATTGATTTGATGATTATTCGAAGAAAATAACAAAAACAGATTACAGATATAAACAAACAAATTAAAAATGGAAAGCGCGAGAGGAAAATGAAAAAAACTAGAGAGAAGTTGAGCGATGTATGCAACAAATGGAGTTCGAGAGAGATTTTGTTGATTAATTTGGTGGCAGAAATGAACTGGGGTTTCAGATATTTAAACGGAGGAACCCTGACTGGCAACGGTCATATTTCGTCTATCAGCAGCGGGAGGTAACGGTCAGATTTTATTTAACGTTTTTTAAGCGTGAATTTCATAAAAGGGCTCCAACCTTTGCAAACAATAACAATTTCATCCCTAAACCTTTTTAAAGGCTGCAAGTCCCCAACTTCAAAGAATGGGCTATTTTCACTCTAGGTTTCCAACCTTTTAATTTTATATCAATTTTGTCTCTACTCTTTTTTTTAGGCATGCTAAGTCTCTAACCTTTTATTTATTATCATATTACGTCCTTTGTGTTACATTACGTCCTCAACCTTCCAATTTTCACCATTAACCCCTGTCAAAATTACTATTATGCCCTTGATTCTTTGTTTTCACTATAAGTCCTCAACCTTTTGATTTCTATATAATTTTGTCTTATTATTTTTTAAGCTCATAGAAGCCCAAACTTTTATTTTTTATCATGTTATATCTCTAGTAATATTTTTCATACTAATATTTTAACTTATATTATTAATATCTATTAAAATTTTCATTCAGTTGTGTTAGAGCGGGTTAAAGTGTGTGGATTTTTATTTTATATTGTTCTTTATGTTTTATTTAAATAATTAATGATATAATAAAAATTTTAATAGATATAAACAATAAGAATTAAAATATTAGTATGAAAAGTGTTACTGGGGATATAACTTTTCTGTCATCAACCTTTCAATTACTAATATTAATTCTAATTAAAATTATCATTAAACCTTTAATTATTTAAATAAAAATAAAAAATAAAAATAAAGAACAATATAAAATAAAAACTCTATATATATCCTAGCCTGTAGTGATAATAAAAAAAACTCGATCTACACCAAACTTAATGAATATCTAATCCGTGTTAAAAAAGTTTCTGATTCTAGAGTCAATACAACAAATCATAATCACATATCATATAGTGGATATAGATCAATGTGTATATACAAAAAAATTATTTTCAATTTACAAAAATGAAATTGAACCCAAATGTACTAATTCTAATTTTTGATGAATTCACAATCAGTGAATCATGTTGGACAGAGACGAATAATAAACAGAGGCAAATTAAGTTGAAAATAAAAAAGAGAGACAAAAAATTAAATTAGAATTAAAGTATTACGGTATATTTTTTTATAAATCAAAAATCAATTTTGGATAGATTTACCCAATCCGTATTCGTCATGTGATCTGTGATAATCAAGAAATCAGATTCGATTCACCACGTTTACAGTTAGATCGATAACTTTTTTCAACACAGATTTGATATCCATCAAGACCGTTATAAATCGAGTTTTTCTGTTATCATTATTTCTGACTGTTATTATTGAGTTGCGTTTGAGTATGTTAGAATGTGTGAATTTTTTATTTTATATTGTTTGTTATTTTTTATTTAAATAATTAATGTTATAATAAAAATTTTGATAGATATTAATAGTGAGAATTAAAATGTTAGTATGGAAAGTATAAATGAGGATATAACACGATAAAAAATAAAATATTTTGCTTCTAAACGCTCAAAAAATAATGGGAACAAAATTATACAGAAATTGAAGAGTTGGAGACCTATAATGGAAATAAAATATCAAGAGTATCATAGGGTTTGTTTGGCATAATTTATTTTTTTCATTTATAAATTCACCTACTATTGATTTGACAACTACTCAATAATCACCATACATTTTAAACTTTAATTAAATCTCCACTATTTATTTTCACTATTTATAAATTTCTTTTATAAATTAACTTTATAAATCTAAACAAACGGGCTCATAGTCATTTTGATAAGGGCTAATAGTGAAAATTGAAAGATTGAGGACTAAGTAGGCCAAAAAAAGAACGGAGACAAAATTGAAATAAAATTGAAAAGTTGGGGACCTACAGTGAAAATAACCGTTAAAAAATATATGCACGAAAGGTCCTTTGGAAAATTTACGTCAATTTTTACTTTTTCATGAAAGACAATTTACCCTTTATTTAAATAAAAAATTTGAAAATTTATATTGATTTATCTGTCATTTTTTCTTGATTTATCTATCACTTTCACTTTTCCACACTTATACATATTTAACTGTATATTGTCTTCTTATCTACCCATCTCACACAACCTATACATACATATTTATTAATATATTATCTTTTTCATTCACTTATGTGATACCACCATGGTCCGGCTAAGAAAATAGATAAGGCTCTTGATAACTAATAAAAATATATTGCCATCACTAGTAATGCCATAGTCACTTCTAGCAGTAAACTTTTTGAAATTCAAACTTTATTAAGTAATGATAATTGAAATGTGATTCATATTCATGTCATGAAAATTATGATGATTAAACATGTATGAACTTTTCTTGTGAAAAAATGAGAGAATGTTACTGGGAAAAAAATTGAAAGGTTTCTTCTTCTTTTATTTTCGCTCCAACCCTTCTCATCCTAAATTTTTACGTCTATATGTAGTTAAAAAGGGGAGGAAAATTTATTTTTGTTGTCGTCAGAGGCAACTTAAGACGTTCTTTTGTTTTAAATCTTTTAGATTTTATAAAGTTTTTTTTGTATTTATTTTCTTTTATTTCATGAAATGAGGGTAAAATTGTCATTTTGTAATCATATAAACGTGAAAACGGATGAAAATTGTTCGTAGAGACCTTTTGTTCATATTTTTAAAAGTTAAGGACCTATGACCTTGAAAAAAAAATCAAAGACGAAATTGTTATTTTTTGCAAAGGTTATGGTCATTTTGTGAAATATACCTATTTTTTAATTTTTTTTCAAAAAAAAAGAGTTATGCCAACTAAAAAAGGTTTTTTTTTTTCCTTTTTTCGTGATTATAATTAGTGATATAGTGAGTAGAATCTCATGTTCCAATTTGGAGGTCTCGCCCCTCCTCCTAACACAACACACAAAAAAGAAAAGGAAAAAGAAATTTTTGGCAAAATTGGCACTATAATGTTTTCGTAAACACTAGTTAAACCATCTGTCCATTGCAAGGGTAGAAAAATTTATTAAAATATATCATTAGATAGTTGCATAATAAATCTATAACATTTGCAACTCCATAGAAAATATAAAAACACAAGTGTACATTAATTGAATTAATAAGATCAATTGGCTTGTAATCGTGAAGTTCAAGATCTTTCATAAGACAATTCTACATTTTTACATTTAATCTCTAGTACATAAGTAATAATGTGAAAAATCTAATATCATCATTCAATATATTTAAAAACGTGAGTTCAACGACATATGTATAATATTATCAAATATAAATTAGACATCTCCATAATTAAAGTTAACCAAAAAATATAAGAAATTTTAATCTAAATAATAGATCATGAAAGACAAAATATGAGTCAAACAACATATTATAAGTATTAAAATATTTGTCGTAAATATTTTTACGTATATTTTTTAGAAGGATGGAATGTGATAATAATTCAAGTAGAATAATATTTTGTAATTTACATTTAACTTATTACCAACTCAAGACACCAACTCAAGACACCGCATTTTACACTAAATCTAAATTTTTAGATATCATACAGTTCAATTGAAGTGAAATCATATATAGAGGTATTTGCGGAAAAAGGCAGTGTTTCTCTCATAATAAGAGAATAAATTTTCAAATCTAATTAATTTGAAAATGGAAAGAATCTTAACAGTAAGAATGACAATGAGAGGGGTTCTAGTCGAATATGCCTCCTCTACACCGGCCCTGTTTCTATCAACCTCACACCATACCCGTGTCTTTATCCGTTTAAATCGGGTATGAGGTATGATAGTTCTTGTCGGGTAGGTAAAAAATATCTGTCACATTTTCAAAAATCCTAATAAAACTAAAAAGATTCAAAAAAATGTAAATTGTATAAAAATATTCAAATAACATTAAACTCACTAACATATACGATAGACATGGTGAATGAACAAATTATGAGGGATTAGGGTTTGCTTTAGAACTGGCCTTTTAGATTTTATATTTTAATTTATTAGTGAAAATATTTAACAAAAAGAAAATAGGCAAAGTGGTTAAAACTTAGGTGTTAAACTCAATTATCATATGTTCAAATCTTTTCTTCTCTTAATTAATTAAACTCAATTGTCATATGGTCAAATTTTTTCTTTTCTTAATTAATTAATATATATTTATTTATGTAGATTCTCAGACATTTTGACGGTTAGAGCATCCAAATGGATAAAAAACTAAAAAAAACAACCTACATTGGTGGTGTTAAAGTAGTTGCTAAAAATATTTAATTTAACAAGTTGTTAGTTTTATTGTTAAAGTTAACAATAAATTTAACACTTTATGTGTTATTATTTCTTCTTTTTTATTTTAATTAAATTGAGATTGACCTACCTTTTGATTATTGAATTTATAATAAAATTTAACTGTCACGCCCTCGTTATTCTATCGTTATTATCAAATTATTTCTTTGTTTCAATGGCGGAAGCTCTTGTGACATGTTAAAATAATCAAAATACTAACGAGAAATGAGACATGCAAATCACATAAGTTCTTTAATTCGGTAAGAATGTCATTGTGACGATTCTTTAAATTTCCTTATTTTACTTAGTGTGACATTATCAATGAGGTATCTTTTTAGGGTGACTTACCAAATCATTTTATTTTCATTTGAACTTCTCTATATGCCTTTGCATTGATTATAAGATAATTTAACTTCACAACTATTGGATTTCTTTTCATGTTTAGACTACATAAGAAAGCAAGCACACATGATAAACTATGTAAAAATCATTTTATTGATCAACTGTCCATACAAAGGATTCAGAATCCTTTACATGGAAAATTAGGCTCCCAACCCATGCAAAGGTTTTCCTTATATCTTTATATTACAAACCAAATTTCCCTTAGTTATATAAGTCACCATACATATACATATTTTTCTATTATCATTCCCTTAAAAGAGCATTATACTAAGTGAAAACATAGGTTTATCTTTTCAAACTTTATCATAGTATAGATGAGTAAGAGTATAAACACAAAACACATTGAATTCATAAGTTGTTGCTAAGTACATTAGGAACAAAGGGGCGTCTTCATAATAAGCCCACCATATGCAGTATCTTACTAGCGTCCGGTGACATTCTCCATTCTTTGGCTTGGTGTTCATAGATTTTGCGATTTGTTATCTACAAAAGAATAAATAAACTCGAAGTGAGTAAGTACTATGTACCCCTTGAATAACTGAACATTTTAATTTGCCACGAGATTTCAAAAATCATTTTACATCACAAATTCAAGAAACACAAAGATGCGCAAATCTTTTTTATTGCATAATAGGGCCCAAGTACTAGAATTACCTACTACCCGTAGCGCAAAGACGCCATCTAAATGCTAAGTTGGCCATGGCAATATAATATTAAGTGGATTCACACTTAACTCTGATTGACCTTACAGGAGTTCCAAGTAAAGAACATTACCAAATCAAATCAAATACCATACTAATCGTCTCTATCCGAAATCATTGAATATGTCATAGTATCAAAACAATTTAAAACAAACAATACAAAACAGGCAGAGTAATGCTAGTGATTCACATGCAATAAAACATTTCATTTCTTATCATAATATGATATCAAAACAATGCTCTTCTTTTCAAAACTTATGCATACCAAGGAAAACTAAAACATTGGTTACTCACATTTGCTTTTGTTTTTTTAAAGATTTCTTAAATATCTTTGAGTGGCAAGGTCCTTTAAATTCTTGTTATTCCTCAAGCAATGTAGCATTTTTAAGTAGGGATTATATATATATATATATATATATATATGAAGAGATCTTTGTTTGGAAGATGGAAGGAGTGTTTTGGTAGTCTTCTAATGGTGTTCTAAGACTAGCCTTATTTATGGACAAATTTCATGCTTATTTTAATGAAAAAATCTTGGTTTCCACTTATGAAAAATGATCCAATTTTCCCTAGATAATTTACCAATAGCCAATCAAAATAATTCCAATTAGAAGCTTGAGAGAATTCTTGCCGCAAAGAATGCCAAATGGACTCCAATTTGATTCATGTGAGAATTTTCCTAAGTGGCCAATTGTGTCTAGATTTTTTTCATATATTACTAAATGAATCCCTCTACTTAATGTACTCGATAATTAGGTCCTTGTGTTTTTTATTATACTAATTAAGTGCGGCATTCTAACTTCAAACATTTTTTTACACCCAATTCGCTAACCGATTGAACATAATCATTATTTTGGCCATCACTTCTAACCGATGGAGGTAGTCGATATAAATTCAAGCAATCATGTCAAAGCAATTTAAAGTATCTTCAAATTCTTATAGAATGTCACTACTAACTATCCAATGACAAAATCCACTAATCGATTGTTTATCGTTGAGCATTATTCAAGAAGTGATTCAATTATTATTCCAAAAATGCTACTATGAAATCTTGAAATTTCACAGAGTGTTACATTAACACTCCTAATTAGAATTACCAGTGTAGCACAAATTAATAGTTAAATTTAACTTGCTTATGTGTCATTTAACAATCAATAAAAATTTTATATTTATTTATGTGGATAGTTAATTTAAATACTACTAATGTGAATGCTCTTATTAAGCTCAAAGTTTTAGATTTGGGTTACTATATTGGCACGAAAACTTTTACTAATCACACAGGGTACAAATATTATAATTGTGCTTGTATCCTTTATCTTTACAAATTATTGTTTTTACTTCAGTGAATTTTCTCTTTCATATTTTTAATACATTTTATTAGTTATCACAACTTGTATGGAATTATATTTTATTCTAAAAAATTTGTCATAAGAATCTCCTAAATATATTTTAATTAAATAAATAAGTAATAACTGTAAAAAAATAATAATAATAACACAACATGTTTTTTTATTGTTTTCAAACCCAAAACAAAATTTATTGAATAGAAATCATCAACAAGAATGAGAGATGATAATTAATGATTAGGTTTGGAAAAAAAGTTGTAATAAAAAAATTATTATTATGAAAATTTTAAAAAGAATAAAAAATTAGGGATCTTCAATCTAATAATAAGTAACTAGAATATGAAGCAATTAATAAAAAATTGCAGTGTAAATATATCTTCCCTCATAATTTACTATTTCTTTTTCTTCTCCTTCTCCTCCTTGAAACCTGGCATATTTATGCTTCTAAACTCCAAGTCAGAGCATGATTTAATTTTTCAACACAAACTATGTTATGTGATCTATTCTTCTTTTTTATTTATTAATTATCATTTTACTAAGAATTAATTAGATGATAAAGATCGGAAGAGCACACGTCTGAGCTAACAGTGTGATTAACAGAAAAAATGCTTGGTGTAAAATGTTAATTAATGACAGAAACACATTAAAGTGAATGGTTATGACTTAGAAGTAGATAAGATCAATTAATTAACAATAAAAGACTTTTAATTTTACATTGGTAGTCACTTAATAGAAAATAATACAATCATCAATTCGACGAGGGTCGGTTTGTAGAACATAGTTGAATTTTTAAATTTTAGATTTTAGAGTTCATGCTAAAATGTGTACTTTCTATTATTTATTTAGAATTTATTAAGATAAAAATTATGTGCGGTGGTCATGGTGACATTAAATAGAAAACTCGTTGTTTATAGTGACATTAAAAAGCAAACAATTCTAATATCAGCATGAGCTACAGTTATTTATGTAACATATCTTGGTGGATGGTGGCTGGCGTGCGGCCTACTTGCTTTACTAATGTTGGGATGATTTGAGAGAAAATGCTGATGGACATTAACATAGTTGAATTTTGAAATATATGTAGAAGATGGAACAATCTTGACCCCTGCACCCCACAAGTAAGAAGGTATATTTCTCTTTTTACCTATTTGTTTTTCTCAAAAATCCATGTTTGGGGTGTATAAATTTCGTTCGACTAATCGTGGGAGAAGACAACTTTACCACGCTGGTTCATCATCTAGGTAATAAATTTGGTCACAACCTGTACACATTTGGCCTAAACTTTTGTGATCCACATGTTGTTACTATGTAATTCAAACTGCAATCCTTCGTCAGTGAAACACCTTTAGGTGTTTGATACTTTTTATGAAAATTCATTATAACCTCACATACCACTGATTTGACTGTTGATTTAACAATTATTCATTTATAATCACAAATTTCAAACTTTTATTAAATATACACGCTACTCATTTCACTTAATTATAATTTCTCATTATAATTCAATTTGAATAAAGAAACTCAAACATCCGTACATTCTTGCTTGTGGGTCCCTTTCCTACCATTATTTGCTCTTTGATGGTGGTGGTGGGAGGGGGAATGGAACGCTCGTGTATTGGGTTGAATCAATGATTTTAAAATTTTACAATTTTTAAATCACTGTACAAACATGAAGATATATGGTTTAGGAAGATAAGGAAAACCATGAGTTTATTTGCAAGACAATTTATTTGCACGAGTGTCTAGAGGAAAATAAATGTTAATTTCAATAAAAACATGATCACATACATAATTGCCAAGTGAAAATGGTGGATTTTAATTTATTTTTTTTCCAGTTCTTCTCTTCTCTTTTGTTGTTTCTATTTAAGCATTCTCAATGCTGGGTTGAAAAGCCAAAAGGGGAAAAAAAAACCAATAGAAAAAATTGAGGGAAAAAACTCATTTCCAAATAAGGAAAACTTAGGGGGAAAATATGAGTATAGGTTTTTGAATTTACCGTGTTAATTTAATTTTACTATGTATAAGAATCTGTTTATATTCAAAGATAACCAATGTCTACTTTTTACGTGAAGACGTTGGCAGCCGTTGTGGATCTAACGTGACCGTTTATATTTTTTAAATGAATTTGAAATTGTACATGTATGTGAAAATATAAATTAAAATCTCATTTGTTTTATTTTACATAGACAATAAATTTTGCTTCAATTTAATTTTTCATTTGTCACAAAATTCAAAATTTTCATCTTCTATTTAATAATTGTAAAACTATAAAATTAAATTTGGACACGTGGGGGAATATTATTGAATTATATAATATTTGTGGAACCAAGAATTAAATGGGGAATTCTTTAAATTTAAATTTGGTGGCTTTTCCCCCTTTAAGTATGAACATTATGTGGTCTTATTTGGGAAAAAAAACCCAACCAAAGATTGAGAATGCTTTTATGATCGGCAAATTATGATGAGAAAGATTGACGTGCACATCATCAGAGTGTGATTGTAATTAAGTGACGATAGAATCAAATAGTTGATACGATTATAATAAAATTTATGAATTAATTCAACTTAGTCGACACCTTTAATTCCACTAAATTTTAACTATGTATTGGATTGTTGAAAATCAATTCTTAACCTCAAGGTTTAAACAAGAATATACGTGTGTATATATTTTTTCCAATTTGAATCACGTACTCGATACTCCTCACAATAAGTTGTGTTCACATTGCCCAAAAGTCCTCCAAATCGAAACATCAAAATCTAATGGAAAATAGAAACCTACACTAATATATTTTTTAGTTAATTAGTAAAAAAATCACAATCAATCAATAAAACAAATTCGGAATTCAACGGCTAGAGAATATAACACGTTTCACCCGAAAACGTTTTGCCTTCCATCACCAACTCGCCTTCCTCAGCCGGTCACACAGCGTTCATTGGTCCCTTTCCGGCTACGACCTAATCCACACCAAGTCAATCATGCGTTCAACTGAAAAGGCCAATTTTTAACTGGCAATTCCGGTTGCCCGTCAGCCGCCGACCTCCTGATATTTTCTCGCATTTCTTGTCAAAAAAGATACTGAAAGTGGAGACAAAACAGACATATATACACACACAATTTACCCACAGGTTAAAGTCAGTCTACCTGCTCAAATTTCAGAGGGTTTTCTTCTCCTCTTTTCCCAATTTCAATTCCTATACGCAAATTATAGATACAGAGTAGATGCACCTGTACAATGCATGGTTACCGCCGCCGGTGGCGGAGGAGACGAAGCGGGAGAAGGAGGCGTTCGCCGGCTTGGTGAAGAACGTAAAGGAGTCTTACAAACCCGATGATCCTGAATCGGTTTACGCGACTCTGAAATGGGTCTCCGTGATTGAACTGTTGAGTGTTTCTTATCTTTGTTTAGTGAATCCTTCTTTTACCATTTCTTAATTTTATGCATGCATGTGAAAATTTATGCTTTAATTTGTTGTTATGAGTTTAATTTTGCCCTTGATATTATGGCATTTTAGCTGACGAAGAATCTGAATTTTCCTTTGCTCGATTGTTTTGGATTTTTGTATTTTGGGAACTTTTGAGTTTCATGCTTTGGAAGTAAAGTAATTGTGGAACTATTATAATTATTTGATGTTACTTAGATTCGGAACAATATTACTCTAGAACGAGAGTTGAGTTGCTATGAAGTTGGAATTAACATACCCATTTCATTTTTGGTTTCATGAAAACATGGAAGTGTGCAAATGGCCAAATTAACCTGAACATAAATCCTCTGCCAATAAACTATAGTTTCTGGTTCTCTGGGACACTCTAAACTACAGAGAAAGCCACAACTTTTGCAAAACACCCATAATAATAACAATCTTTTCCAGTTTCTGAATTGATTAATTAAATTGTTAAAAATGGTACTAATAAAGTACATGTGAAGGGCAGCAAAGATGTGAGACTGCCAATCGGTGACGTAGCAATGAGCGGAAAGAATATTATGTGAGGTAAATTATCCATTAATTTGTCAGTGTGAATTTGGTCTCCTCCTTGGACTATTTGAGACAATAGCTCACTGCAGGGAGATTAATATGGAAGGGGCGGCCAAAAGGAATTTGTTTATATCCGTTTCATGGTCATAAATTATAAAACTTAAAAAGATGTTCTTCGGTTTTAAATAAATTAAACTACAACATAAACTACCATTATGACTCATTAACACCTCCACATGCACTGAAACTCTTCGTGATCCCCATCCAAAGAAAAGGAACTCTTTTGGGACCTCCATACTAATTAACCTTGCCCATTTTTGTAGATGTATCCGTGACTACTTATTTTTCTGCTCGCCCTGTTTATGATCACCAGCAGTCATCATAATTGCACATTGCAAAAGTTAGTATCTGCTGCTCAGTGTGGAGCATCTATAGAGTATCTATCTCTATGTTATCTAAGGCAATGCCTAAGAGCTACTCATGAACACTAAGAGCTACTCATGAACACCAGTACCATTATACTGGTCAAATTCATGTAACACACTATGTAACATCCATCCATCCCTACAACCTAACCTTCCACTGTTACCACATGCAGAAAAGGTAATGGCAGTAGTGAAAGCTGGGGCAAGCATTGAAGAAAGTACTCTCACATTGAAGTGATCTTTGTTATTTTATTTTGATGTGCCAAAGAAGTGCATATGGAGACATTCGGATGGAAGTACCATTTTGTTAAGACAAAATTATAGGGAGAAAAAGAAAATGGAAATGGAAAGGAAACAACACAGAAACATATGACTCGATTTACATGTCAAAATTGAATTAATGCTGGTTAAAAATTCTTTTCTAGTCCTTTTAGAATCTTGCATACTCTATATTTTAATTACATTACTGGGACACTCCCTTACTGAAAACTTTCCATAATCAAGTTTTTCTTAGTGGCGAAGCTTGAAACCGAGGTAGCTGTCCTAAGTTAAGACCCACTAAACTTAAAAGTTTCATCTGTCACCAAGTAAAATCTTACTCTTCATATGACTTTATGTTATTTTTATCAATAAGAAAATAGTATTAACAAAATTGACAGTTTCTGTGATTTATATTCAATTTGTAACAACCTGACTTCTACTATATGAATTGATTACATATAAGCCGTATGGAATTGATTTTTCAGAGGTCATTTTGTGAGAAGTAATTTTCCCTCCCTGAAGAATGTGTGGCTAGCAAGGAAAGTTAGGATGAAATCTGAAAAAATATTTGATTTATTTCAAGAGTTTTGGTTGGAAATGAGCGTAAGAAAAGGAAAAATCTGTAACAAAGTATGATATAACTCAATCATGCTTATTTATAGTAATAAGACCCATGCACCCATGCGGCTTTGTTCATTTGCTCATGGATGGAAATTTTATTCGCATGCTAAATCACAATTCAAGCTATTTTTATATTCCTTTTTTCAGAATAAAAACTGGTTAAATTATTTTTTACCCTTTGTGAATTCCACAAATGCTACTAGATTCTCCACCACTCTTCTCTACTCATCCTATTTATATTTTGGAATAGAAACAAGAAACCAAACTGTGTTCAGTTTACTAAAATTTGAATCTCTCTGGAACTTAACCCATGACTAATAATATTTGAGCCCCAAACTTTGCAATATATTCCATGCATTTGAAAACTAAACTCACTAAATGAGCCATAAGTGCCGACATTGATTAAAAAATTTACAAGCGGTCCATGGGCTTTGTTCATTGTTCATGCATGACTTTTTTCTTCACAAACTACAGTAATTAGGCTGGTCATAATTTGAACCTGAATTAGGACACAATTCATTCATTGCGTTTGAAGTTATCAATAGCTTAAGTGCTAAGATTGGTTGAAGATGTGCATCTATCGTGGATAGTAGTAAACCTTATTTTTTAATTTTTTTTTTATAATGGATTCTAAAAAGAATTTCGTACTCTTATCTAATACTTTCTGTGTTTGAAACGCATACTCAAGAATAATGGAGATTCCAAGCAGCACAACTCATTTAAGAGATTCGAGTTGCTTTTCCTTCCACTATCCTTTTCTTTTCATTCCTTCTGCTTCTTCCCCCCTTTTTTTGGGGGTATGCGTGCACTCATGCATGTGCGTCTGGGTGCATGCATGGTTTTGGGTGTGGGGTTAAATTTTGCTTATTATTCACTGTATTTTGGGTCTCTGAAATATAACGAAAGTATCATAAGAATGCAATGTTGCCATGACCTTAATTAATGCATATAGCATCTTGCCTTTGAAAGTTCTTATTGGGTTAAATTTTAAGTATAATAGTAGTTCAGAGTATACTTGGAACATTATGGTTGGCATTGGATGGCTTGGGCGCTTTGATTAATGATTATTTATATTTCTCCATTGATGAGCAGTTTTATTAAGGCAAAAAGTGATCTAGCCATTGAAGATGTTTCTGCCATTGTTGAAATTGGATTGAATCTGTTCCAAATATCAGAAAACAAACTATATGTCCAGGTGATGAATTTTCTGCCGGGTTGGGATAATTTCTCTTTTTGATCTATGTGTGCTGAAGTTTTATCATTATTTCTGTAATCAGCTTAGGTGGGGAAGCCTACTAGTGAAGATATTGAACAAATACAGAAAAAAGTTGTCTTTGAAAGTTGGGTGGAAGCCTCTATACGATACTTTGATTCGGACGCACTTCACAAGGCAAGTTATATATTTGTGAGACATGATTTTATTGTCTCTATAAACGCTTTGACTAACATGCCATGGATTTGTTGTGAACAATTCTTTTCATCGTGATTGAGGACCTCTCAAAGCTTGCCATGCAATGAGAAAATCTTGTGCCACATGTCATAAAGTGATTTGCATGTTATTAATAAAGGGTGCGCTAGACATCCCCTGGATTTAATTTTTTACATTCTGAATTCACTCAGTCACTCACTCACTCGCTCCCCCCCCCTCTCTGCTTCTTCTTCTTTGCATGTAATCTTTTACACTCTCTTCATTATCTCTTTTCTTTCAACCAAATAAACCAATTATATTTTACACAAAGCTCATCATCATCATCTCAATCCACCCGCCCTGTTAGAATGTTTTCTCTTCAATCTTCATTTTCGTTGCCGTGTGTATTGCAATGCACAATATCCCGCTGGAGATGCTCTAAGGTGGTAGTCTTAAGGCCAATTTTCCATGTTCTTTCCATATTGTGTAGATGCACTTTGGCATTTAAATGAGTTGAAAATTAAATTTTATTTCTTTATATGAATTCTGTCCTGTTAATTTTTGAACTGGACAGCTCTGAAAATGGAATTGTTTGAACAAAAATTTAGAAATTGAATCATTACAATATTATTGCCTTCAAAGTGTCAACTTCTGATTTAGTTTCGGTTGTATGATCCAGGAATACCGGCATAGAAGGGTGGAGAATACGGCAAAGACATTTTGCAACAGTTACTTCTCTTGTTCGGTCTTGCCGGAGATTCTTCCCTCCAGGTTCTGCCTTTGAGATATGGTCTGAATTCAGGTACCATTTTCAGATGCACCATTAGTTAATATTTTAAAGTACCCAATCAGTAAGCATTTAGGTACTGAAGGAAGGACCACGCTTTGAGTTGAATTTTGCAATGTCAGAAAATTACTTTCGTAAATGTAGCCTGAGAGTTATATAAAAGAATAATGCTATGTAGCACCAGTAGTGCTTGACACCAGTTTAGGTGGCATCTAATGTGGCATTAAATGATAAGCGAAATTAAATGAATAAATAAATGACCCACTTAATCCAACTTATCATTTAATATCACCTTAATATGGTGCCAAGCACCAGTGGTGCTAAATAGCATTACTCTATATAAAATTATCCTCATATTCAAGAGGAAATAGTGCTTCTTGAGCCAGCTTATCTGTGCAAGATGGAATTCTGACCTGGCATTGTCAAATAACTTCTATTTCATTTTCACTTCTTAAGCTAACCATTACTGGTTTAATGAACAAATAATGTGCATATAGCCACTGTTATGGAAAACAATTAGACATAAAAAAGTGTTTACTTTGATTGTGTTTTGGGAAGATGCGGGGGGGGGGGGGGGTTGCTCTGAAGTAGCTAGGTCAACATTTCATAACACGCTAGACCAAAGAGAAGGCATGGATATGTCCTTTTTTGGTCTTCCTTTTTTTAAGTGATACTTCAAAAGCTATCGTAAATGTTTAGTCTAATAAAAATCTAATTTGTTAAGAGATTCTGCAAAAGCTGTCATAGATGTTTAGTCTAATAAAAATCTAATATGTTAAGTGTTCATAGCTGAAAGCTATTGTCAAACACCTTCTTGAAATCTAGTTTATACTCTGAATGCTTTATATATACGTGCAAACACTGAAATAAATTTGCGAACTTGACATGATGTTTCAGAGTTCAACTTTATTATTAACAATTGCTAATCTTTGATTTTCTTTACATTTTCATAGCATTTCTCTTAAGTTATGCATGTACTATTAGTAACAGTTTTCACGCATTGTTTCTGATATGATTTCCCTTTAAATTTTTTCTTTGAAAACCATTACACACACACACACATATCAAAATTATTCCTATCTCTTGATTTGCTGCACAACACCGTTTGTTTCGGCTGATACTTCAGTGAAGCTTTCTTGTTGGATGAAAATGAATTGGCAGATCTCTACTAGAAAATCCATGGCATAATGCTTCTTTTGAAGGAGCTGGGTTTGTTCGTCTATTCCTTCCTACAAACTTAGAGAACCAGGACTTCTTTCAAAAGTAAGCAATATCAATACTTCTAATGTTTCTTCTTGTCTTAGACATGACTTTGTTAGCATATCTATATTTTTGATGTCATCTTGACAGTGAATGGATTGAGGCGTGTTTAGAACATTGGGCATCAATTTCAAATTGCCAATTCTGGAATTGCCAATGGGCCTCTCTTACTGCTCGTGTGATAAAGAGCTACAATTTCATTGATTGGGAAAGTTTCTTACCGTTTCTTTTCAATACGTATTTGAATATATTTGAGGTAAGTATTGATCTAAGTATTTGAATATACGGATACTTAGCTATTTCTGAATGTGATGATGCCTTTCTGTTGAAGACAAGGCATTCCTAATAATAGATGGTATACCGAGATAGATGTGAAGCATGAAGCAAATAACCCTAGTTAAAGTAGCATCAAGACAATCACCCTGGTTAAAGTTGTGGGTGGTGGGGGTGTATTTTGAAAAGATCATCTTATGCAGGAAACCTTAGCCAAAAGTTGTTTTGGCAAGTCCAACCCAAAAAGCAAAATATTTTTGAAGAGCATGAGAATAGAAAATAGGGGCCATTACATATTACGTCAAGATAACATCACACAATTAGGAAGCAAAGATGAGTAGAAAAGAAATCATTTTAGACTTAATAAAGAGTTATTTATTTATTTTGTCCTTCATGCTTCTTTCTTTGGTTGCACTTTTTAGTCCGTGAATACTCGGACCTTCCATCTCAGTTAACATAGGCATTTTTAGTGGCTGGCTGATTGGATGATGCTGCATTCTGTTGATTTCTGCACTAGTTTGGATTTTCCTTTTGAACTCAGAAATCTATGCAATTGGTTGGCTAGTTGAGAATAATGCTATTTGCTGATCTTATTGAGTAAAACAGTAATTTGTGTGTCTAATAAGCTTTTAGGTTTTCTATTAAACAACATAAGACTCGCATGCAGTGGTGGTCTGTGTAAGGTCTGAATTAAGGATTTAGGCATTTAGCGTAGGTAGTTGAGGTTATTTGTTTGGATGGAGATTCGTCTCGATACATGAATCATGAAATCTATTAATGAACCAATTTACTTCTTTCCAGATCAACCTGAAATGTGTACAAAAATGAACCAAGTCCTAATATCCTTGGTGCTCTAACATGCCTTAGGCTCTGAAGTAAGTTTTAGATATAGGTAAACATTACATAGGTACTTATCAAAACTTCCATTTTGCTACCATGAGGCAGCTTATTAATGCTGATGTGCTCTGCCATCAATTGCTATAAAACAAGTGAGTCCCATTTGGATAACAAGTGGGGGGTGCCACGCTAGCATTGGAGTAAAGAAGCTGCCCGTGGCAAAATAAAAATTTCGCCTATACTTGAGGCCTTACCTTATTTATAATTCATAATACAACTACAAAAGCAAAAGCCTTCCATAGTAGCTAGTTCTAAAGCAGAAATACATTAATAAAGATGTCCTTCTAATAGAAGATATCCAAATATATGATGAATGCCCTAGGGGTCTTCTATTTGTATTTCCAAATAGAAGTAGAACAAGTGGAAATGAGTTTTGTAGATTTGTGTAGTACATATGGTTCCCATGAAATTTGGATGTGATTGAGTTGACCAATTTCTATTTGAAATAGAAATAGAACACTAACCAGCTTGAAATTGCTTACAACTATCCTGCACGGGTCTTGCCAGGTGATTTCATGTGCTTTAGAGTTAAAATTCAGTTCTGCATGTTTGATTTTCACATGAGTCTGTTTCTATTACTATAAGGATGTGACCTGTAGAGAACACCGCACCTTTCTCGCAAATGAAAGTAATACCTTCCGTTATTGTTGCTCTAGATATTTCTCATCCAAATTGGTCGGTCTAATAAATGTGTGGTTGTGAGTTAAATTTAAGAAAAATCACATTGTGAACAACACTATGGAAATTTTCTGTTTTCATTGAGTGCGTCACATGTGCACAGGTTCCTGTGGCAAATGGGAGTGGGTTATATCCATTCTCTGTAGATGTTCCTAGAAACACAAGATTTTTGTTTGCACATCATACAGGCACTCCATCAAAGGAAATTGCAAAATCGATTGTAAGCTTTGCCTTTTATCACTTTGGTTAATACCCTAATTATTCTTCCAAATTATTTAATATATGATTTTTACTCTTTTATCTCACTGTTGATGTAGGTGTATCTACTGAAACCTGGTGGTTCAGCACAAAAGCACTTTGAGAAATTCATCAACCTTTTAGAGCAGTTTGTTTTCTAAATCTTTTTTTTCCCTGTCTTGTGTTTTTTTCCCAGGACACATCTATTTATGTCTTTTGGTTTCCGTTAACTAGATATTACCACCCTTCTAATGGTGGCCGATGGACATATTCATTAGAGCGATTTTTGTTCCACTTGGTGGATGCATTCCAAAAACGCTTACAACATGAACAACTGTAAGAAACCTTATTGTTACTTGCATATTTCCAATATGTTAGCATTTTCTGATAGAGATGTTGATTTAGGAGCAAAGATGTTGGCGAGCAGCCTGGAGTTTTCTTAGCACAACCTAACCGGGTTGCTTTTGTGAAAGCTGTGCTGAAATTTATTGACCGTGGTCAATATAGCAAAAATGAGCGCCTTTCTGAAACAGTTGCTAATGCAACATCTATTTTGTCCTATATTGAGCCTGCTATAGTTCTCCCATTTTTAGCATCTAGGTTCCACATGGCTTTGGAGACTGTAAGTTCTGTACTTTTTTGTGAGATATTGTGGAGACATTATTACTCCTATTTTTCGCAATTCTGAGCATTCATGGACCAGCATGCTAACCAAGTTGTATCAGCAATAATTAACATAAATAAATAAGCACATCTTTTGGCACCATGAGCAACTGTTTATTAATTTAACTTTAATGGTCTAACCAGATGACAGCAACCCACCAGTTGAAGAGTGCCGTGACATCGGTAGCATTTGCTGGGAGATCACTGTTACTTACAACTTTATCATCCCCACCTATGGTTTCAGATTATGTTGATGGTGCTGATTCATATGGTGATCTACTAATGATTTCTTTATCCAATGCATTACTCGGCATGGATGCCAATGATCCACCTAAAACCTTGGCGACCATGCAACTGATTGGCTCCTTATTCTCCAGCGTAAGCACTCGTTTCCACTACCTGCTTGAGCATACACATTTTTTTAGGATCTTGCTAATGCCTTTCAATCCAGATGGCTATTCTGGAGGATAATATGGATGAGGCATCACCATTTCCATCAATTTGCTTCTCAGAATGGCTTGATGAGTTCTTGTGTCGCCTATTTTCTTTACTTCAGCTCTTCCGATCTACCAAGCAGTGTTCTGTAAGCAACAATCAGATGTTTTTGCTGTTATGAAGCTTGTTGCATATTCTCCAGGGCTCTTACATGCTCACACGAACATACATTTGTACTTCTCCATGATACTGGGATTAAATAGGTTGCTTTTTCTGCAGGAATGAAGACCTCCGTTCCCCAGCAACTTCTGGAACTTTTCTGGTTGAAGATGGTCCATACTACTATTGTATGCTGGAAATATTATTGGGGAGGCTCTCAAATTCACTTTATAAGCAGGTGACTGAACTATGAATGAGCGAAAAATTAAAATTGTTGTTACCAATTCTAATATACAGTTCTAGTTTATCTTGGGAGAAAATATTTCCATGAACTTGTTTTATATTAATGTTCTACAGGCACTGAAGAAAATTTCCAAGTTTGTCACCACAAATATTCTCCCTGGAGCTATTGCCGAGGTTGGTCTGCTTTGTAGTGCTTGTGTTCATTCAAATCCACGAGAGGCAGTTGCTCAACTTGTCGAACCGATTTTAGTGTCGGCTATATCGTCTTTGAAAGCAACACCCACCACAGGTTTTGGAGGAAGAGGAACTTCACCTATGTTGCAGTCAAGCAAGGTTTCTTAATTCCCTGTAATGGTGTTTGCTATTTGTTTATGCTCCACCTGGATTTCTAGGGAATACTAATTTCTGAATTGTCTAGGCGAAACCTATGATTTCTCCAGCTGTTGAAACAGCTATAGAATATCAGTTGAAAGTACTTTCAGTTGCCATTAGTTATGGAGGTTCAGAATTGCTGCATCATAAGGAGGAATTTAAGGAAGCTATTTTCTCTGCCTTCGATTCACCATCTTGGAAGGTTTTCCTTTAGTTCTGATATGCCTGATTACACTTCAGAATTCATGCAAGTCTTGAAGTTTGAAGATAATAATATGTTGAGACCTTTCCCTTATTTTCAGGTTAATGGTGCTGGCGATCATGTTCTTCGTTCTTTACTTGGAAGCTTGGTCCATTACTACCCGACTGATCAATACAAGTAAGTTCAACTCTTGCGCTGATTTATGCGATTGATTGACATTTGTTATTATGCAATATATGGGTACTAACATATTCAAGTGTAAGCACATCCTTCTATTATTCACTAAAAATTCCTTTGTTTTTAGGTGTGTTTCGCGCCATTCACGTGCCACCCCATTAGAGGAATGGATTGATAAGAAAGACGTATCAGTTGAGAAACCAGCAATTGCCCCAAATTGGCATGTTCCGAAGGCCGAAGAAGTTCAATTTGCCAATGAACTTCTAAAGCTGCACCTGGAATCTGCTCTAGATGACCTCCTGAAGATATGCCAGTCCAAAATCCACTCTGATGCAGGTAATACTTGAGTGCTCATCTTGAACGTTAACTTTCCTCAGAAATGCAGATTTAACTTCTCATGGCTGATAATGATTTATATATTTATTTATTATTATTATTTGGGGGAGGTGGAATTTAGGTATACCGTTTTTAAGATTATTGGTTGATACAATTCATTTTTGAAATATTATTGTAATATCTTTTGACGTCATTTATTGCACATATGATAATTTTGTCTTTTACATAAACACTCTTAAGTACCTGTATTATTCAAGGATTTATTTATTTATTTTTTTGTAAAGGGATCATAGGGGAGGGGAATCGAACCCTTGAACCTGTACTATTCAATGATTCTTCAAAGGAAAACATACAGCTTTCTTTTGCATTATTGTATCGTCTCTGACTAATTTGTGCATTTTGGATGCCCAGGAATTGAGAAAGATCACTTGAAAGTGACCCTTCTACGTGTTGATTCTTCACTACAAGGCGTTTTATCATGTTTGCCAGATTTCAGGCCATCCCATCGGAATGGGTTGGTTGAAGAGCCTGGTCCCGTTCCTTTCATAATTGCTGGAGCAACAGGATCATGTGTTGGTAGCACAGAATTAAGACAAAAGGCTGCTGATGTTATTCACGAAACCTGCAGGTAAAATTTGGTTTTCTACCTGTAGTATTCTTAACATTGCCTTTGCTTATCTTGGATCATGTTCTGAGAGCGCACAATTTTTACACTCCTTGCAGATACTTATTGAAGGAAAAATCTGACGATAGCATTCTACTACTACTAGTCGTTCGTATAATGGATACGTTAGGAAACTATGGTAGTCGATAGCTCATTCAGATAATCGTTTTCTTCTTTTCTGCATATAGTACACTTATTTTTCTTTGATAAAATGGCAGGAAGTTCAGAATATGAGGAATGGGTAAATCAAAGACATGCTTGGAAACTGGAATCTACTGCCATTATTGAACCTTCAGTCAATTACATCACATCATCTTATTCTAAAGGGAAAAAAAGGTGAAAATCTGTTCTCTATTTGTAGTTCTTTTACTATTGTACTGTTGCTACATCAAGGTAACTGTTCTTCCATCTCAGGCCTCGGTGGGCGCTTATAGACAAAGCTTATATGCACAATACTTGGAGGTCGTCACAATCAGCATATCATTTGTTTCGCACAAGTGTTAGCATGTTTCCATCGGATCATGTGATTCTTTTGGTGGATGATCTCCTTACTCTCTCTTTGCATAGCTATGAAACAGTTCGAGCGTGAGTTCACTGATCTTTTTCATTTCTTTGTTTCATAAACCATAAAGAAATTTGTTTTCCATGGCTTTTGCAAGCTGGGACTATGAATTGCTCCACATTTAATTGTGCTATCACTATAGAAATTCCGATGATTTGATAAATAAGTTTAAATAATTGTCCTCTCCCAGACCTTTTCTTTTCACTTTTTATTTTTTGACAGTTTACCTTTAATGCCTTGACAGTTAGAGAACTCAGTCATTGAATGATTAGTTCTGTTTTCTATCCCATTTTGTCCTGTAGTTATTGCACTGATATGCATTACTGAATTTTATAATGGTCAGATTGCTCATGTTTTGGTTCTCATTGCTCTAATGAGGCAAAATCTTGAGGGATGTTAATAACAGTCTTAGTGTCCATGTATTATTATAACTGGGCTGTCTGTATTATGAGATTCAATGTGCTGATTATGGTGCTAATCTGCCTCTAAATCTTTTCCTATCAATATATGGTTCAGTCTAATTAACAAATTGTCCTTCATGGTGAATCCTAGTTTTAGAAATTCTTATAATGTAAGGCTTCAAATTTTAGTGCTTTGGCTGCTTGGAGGGGAAATTAATAACACATGATTCCATGTTAAAAGTTTCAACCTTCAATAAACGTATTTTGAAATGATATTCCAGCTTATGTGATTATTTTTTTGTTATATTCTTAGATCTGTACACATTATTTACCTTCTTAGCATCTCTCTCTCTCTCTCTCTCTCTCTTGTGATTCCAAAGTATTTCTTATATATAAGTTGTTTGTAATGTCATCAGACTTGCAGCAAAATGTCTCCTGAGAACGATGAAAAGATGGCCATCTATGATTTCAAATATTGTTCTTACTGTTGCTGAGAACTTGAGAAATTCCAGCTCGCCGGAACACGTGGTCTTAGGTTCTTGTGCAATACTTTCTTCCCAAACCATCCTCAAGCGATTGACAACGGTATTTTCAGATGTTACTTATGTGAGACAGTTTGAAGTATGCCTTCCTTACGACCTTTTCTCGTTTCTCATGTCCAGGACTCTGAGGCTCATTCTTCATTCCTTCTTGGAATTCTATCAAGGTACAGCTTTATTTTAATTACTGTTTTGGTCTAGCTTAAGCATTAAGAGTATGTGATTGTATTGCACTCGCATTCTTACTAACCTTGTTATGGATTGAAGCTCCCACCATGAATCGCTTAAAGCTCAGAAAGCAACCAATGAGGTAAATATTTGATTGGCAGTGGCCTTTTTAATTTAATTGGGGGTAAACGGCTTGAAGGCTCTGTTATTTATTCTGTTGTTTTGACAGAGATTTGTGGTTTTAACAGATTTTTGTCAATTATAATATCCATTTTGCTGGAGTGTCTAGAAGCATTTTCGTCACACCTGGTAGTCAAGCAGGCAGAACTGGTTTTGCAGATTTAGTTGCTGCAATTGGTGCTATGAGTTTTGAAAGCACCAATTTGCATTGGCGGTATGGGTGCAATTTTCAGCTTATTTTAAATATTATGGTTTTCATGTCGGGTGTTTTACCTATTCATGACTGCACCTGTACATGCACCAGTTGTACTTCATTTTTTTTTCACGTACTGGCAGTGGCTTAATTTCCTAGACCTCTGCTTCCAGGTATAATTTGATGGCTAACAGAGTTCTACTGTTGCTGGCAATGGCATCAAGAAATAATCCAGATTCATCTACAGAAGTTCTAAGTGAGACTGCTGGTCAGTAATTGATGTCTACGAGATCCTACTTTTCTTAATTCTTCCAGAATGACGTTTAATTCTTAAATCACTTATCTGCTTTATGCTATTGTCTTAACTTGCATTTACTCCTATTACTTTCTAACATTAGGTTCTCTGTCTATACATGCAAATGAGTTGAATATCAGATATATGTGATTTTCTGCTTATCTCAGGTCACTTTCTAAAGAATCTGAAAAGTCAACTTCCGCAGACTCGGATACTGGCAATCTCTGCTCTGAATACACTTTTGAAAGAATCACCTTACAAATTTTCTGCTGAATTTTCCGGCGGTGCTGGGGATTCAGGGAGAAAGACCAAGTCTTCACTTGAAGGAGCATTAAGTGATATTTTTCAGGAAGAAGGATTTTTTAGCGAGACGTTGAATAATCTTTCTCATGTTCATATAATCACAGACTCCGATGTTGCGTCCTCTGGTGGAAATAACAGAAGTTCTTTTCAAAGCCTTGCAGACAAATCAATTTCACTCTTCTATTTTGACTTTTCTGCTTCATGGCCCCGGACTCCTAGTTGGATATCTTTATTTGGGGGTGATACTTTTTACTCGAATTTTGCTAGAATCTTCAAGCGGTTAATTCAAGAATGTGGCATCCCTGTTCTACAGGCATTAAAAAGTGCACTAGAGGAATTTGTAAATGCGAAGGAAAGGTCTAAGCAATGTGTTGCTGCTGAGGCATTTGCTGGATTGCTACATTCTGATGTTTTCGGCATTTCAGGAGCATGGAACAGCTGGATGGTGGGCCAATTACAGCAAATTATTCATGCACCCTCTGTGGAATCTATTCCTGAGTGGGCAGCTTGCATTCGGTATGCAGCAACTGGCAAAGGAAAATCTGGAACTAGGGCTCCTCTTCTGAGAGATAAAGTAATGGATTGTCTGATGAACCCTTTAACTGGAACAGTTAACACTACTGTTGTTGCCAAACGCTATACTTTCCTTTCAGCTGCGCTAATTGAGATGTCACCAGCAAGAATGTCAGAATCTGAGACACGGGTTCACGGTAAACTTCTGCAAGAGTTGCTAAATAATATGAGCCATTCGTCTGCACAAGTAAGTGATTTTCCATGCATTTTGCCCGGTTTAATTTTAAAATGGTGTCCACCGGAGACACTTTCATAAGCCTGTTATCCAAACCAAAAATGGGGAAGATGAGCGGGCTGTTCAATTTAGTTTTCAGTCTAACATTTACTGTTTCAGTTAGACAGCACTTTGGTATTGGTTTATTTTCAAACCAGCTTATTTGCTGTTAGAAGCTTTCTAAAATAACATTTAAGCTGTTACTAATATGACGTGAATCAAGTGAATTCAAGGGGAGAAGAGGGAGCCTTGCAAAAGCTCTCTACCATCCCAAATCTGAATTCTTATTACATAATTTGTTCCTGTTTATTTATGCCTTTATATTCCAGTTTGTTAAATATAATTCCATTTCTGTTAAAATTAATGATTTCATTTCCACTGAGAAATGCTATTTGTACACACATCCGCTCGTATTTACTTAAATGTCCCTGGCCTCATCTTTCTTAGAAGGACAACTATTAGTAGTGAGCATAAATTTATGGGAGTGTGTACAAATTTTGTACACCTTATATGTACAAATAGCACTTCTCTATTCGATTTTTATGTTTGTCACAATTATTCGCTTTATGTTCAAATTAGAAGCAGTAATCAATTCAAAATGCTTGCTGTTGGCTGAATATTTCGTGTTTCTATTTTACTTTGTTCTCCATCTGTATGCTCTGTATTCTGGGGGTAGTTTGCCGCATCTGTTGGACTCCAACTCCTGTAGTTACTGATTTTACAATTTTATAACACCAGTTCTCCTGAAAAATCAATTTAATAGTTCTTGTTTTGCCTCTCCCATTTTAGCATTCGCATTATCTTTCCCAATGGATGATAGCTATGTATGATACTACTTTCCTTTTCTTGCAATTTCCCCCCTGTTTCTTTAGGTTATTGAACATAATATCACCAATATCTTTTCTTTACATTGGTAGCTTCTACTCCTTCCGTCCCGATTATATGGTCCCATTTGTTTTTTTTTTTTAATTAAGAAATGTGTTGGAAAGGCATTTTGTGATCCGTGTTCCTAATTTGTCCCTATTTAATGAGTAGAATTCAAAATTGATAGTTATAATTAAAGTATTAAATGGCAATAGATTTGTGAAGTAATGCAAATTAGACTTTTTAATATAGAAAGGGGACCATATATTTGGGACATCCCAAAAAGGAAAATGGGAACAAATAATCGGGACGGAGGTAGTATATGATTGATTTAACCCATGTTAGTATTCACATTTTCATGCATTTTTTTCTCATGAAATATGAGAGAATGAGTGGAGTTGTATGGTGAAAGTTTGTGTAGTACGCGTGAGTCCCATGAGATATGTGGACATGATTTGTTTGAACAAATTCAATTTTGGAAGATAATGCATTTTTATGCTAACAATAAGAGGAAGTTACCTTTTTTTTTTTCTTTTTTTCCTTTCCTTTGCCTTTACCCTCAATTTCTTTGTTTATTGAACTTCTCTGATCCGATTGTTCTTCTATCTTCAACCTTTTGTTATCTTGTTCATTTGTTTTATTCATGTTGAACTTCTACTTCTTTAATTTGTTTGTCCATTATTCTTCCTCTGGTTATGTTTCCTTTTTAGAATGAGTTGGTGTTTTGCCCCACTGTTAATTAATTAGCCATTTCGTATCAACTTCTGTTCCTCACCCTTCCTGAAATTTTTATGATGCTTATACTTTTCATAGCGTGGGAATTTTTAACGTGTTAACATGTATTACTGGTTTAATATTCCTTTTGCATATGGGTAGGCTTTAACTTTTACTCAGCTTGTTTTGAGTGGAAACATTCTTTCCTTTTTAATACTGGCAATCTGATTTCTTTGTAGTTTGTCTCTGTTCGGGATGGATCTATGTGAGTGTTTGTTGTTTATTGTTTATACTTGGATGATTTTGGGCACTAGTGCTATTCAATGATCTTTTAACGGAAAAATGCCTGTAAACTACCTGCCTTTTGTTGTATGACAAAAATTTACCATCATATTTGTTTGAATTGTGGTCAATCTTGCCTGAGCAGGTGAGGGAATCAATTGGTGTCACTCTTTCTGTGGTATGCTCAAATATGCGGCTTCATGCATCCTTCAGTCATGAAAACTTGCATCAAGGGGGAGCTAGCAGTTCATACGTTCAATCTGGAGGAAGCTGGGATCAGTATCTAATACAACGAGCTTCTGAACTAGTACTAAATTTACAAAACATTAGTGTGCCTGAAACTATGGAGTTCACGGCTGACAGTGAGACATCAAATAGCCATTCTCAAGAAGACATAAAATGGATGGAAACGGTAATTTTCTACCAGAGCGTGCTTGGTTGAAATCTTAGTTACTTTCGTATCTTGAGCTTCAGTAAGACAAGTACTTTGTTATATTATGCAGTTGTTCCATTTTATCATTTCATCTTTGAAGTCTGGAAGGTCCTCAGTTTTGCTGGATGTTATCTTGAGGCTTCTGTATCCTGTGATTGCCTTAAAGGTGAGTGTTAAATGGGAATTTCCTGCGTCTATTGCGCTCAACACTCCTTACCCGTTGTTTATATTTTTAAGCGAGCATTATAACTTTTTTTGTTACTGGAAAATCAGCATGCTTAGAAAACCACAGAGAATCGTAAAGATAAATTTTTAGAGAATCAGGAATATTTGAAGCACGGTTGATTCAGAGTCCTATATCTCTGTGCAGCATTATAATGCGGATCATTTGCTTCCCTCCAGTTTGCTTTACCTTTGAAATAGAACAAAAGAATTTGTGACCCTTTTTCCTGTAAATAAATATATTGTAAATCCTTTATTATTTTGAGTCACTAGTTCTATGTCAATTGGTTGTAAGCTCAAGGTTGATATGATCATTGCTTATCAAGCTATGAACTATTTATAACCATGGCTTCTGCCATATTGCTGATTTAGCTTTATTGCTGATTGATATCTCCTCTTATATATGTACACTTGGGATGGTAATAATGCTGCCATCAAATTAAATGTTCGCTTTACTGAATAACTTGGAACAGTTACGAAGAAAAATATTATAAGGGAGAAATGGTTTGTTATATCACTAAATGTCAGCCAGGTGTTTTGTTGTCTGCTGTCTTGCCCTTTGCTGCGATGCTGATTGCTCCCTTACAATCTAAATCTATGTATTCTTTTCTATTATTTGAAGGAAACATCATATAAGGATCTCTCAAATCTGGCCAAGGCATCTTTTGAACTTCTGAAGTGGAGGGTTTTTGGGCTACCCCATCTCCAAAATGCTGTATCCATGATTCTTTCTTCAGCCTATGATTCCAACTGGCGAAATCGATCTGCAACTTTAACATTTTTACGGAGTTTCATGTACAGGTATGGTATCTGTACTTCAACTACCACGATGATCTCAAGCTGACAATCTCATTCTCGATGATGTTTCTACCATCTCTTGATTCTGCCATTGCAATTAGAGTTTATAACCTTTTGCTATATCGAATATAAGAAACTTTAACCGCCACGGTGATCTCAAGGGGGCGATATCATCGATGATGCTGACTCCATCTCTTGCTTCTGCTATTGCAATTGGAGTGTAACCCATTTACAACGTTTTGCTCATATATTAAATTTAAGAAAGAAACAAAAATGACTTGTTTTAATAAATCAAGGGGTGCAATATTTAGTGACTTCAGAGGTTGCCTGAAAGTGCAGTAGTAAAAACATTTTTATTTATTATTTTGAAGCTATGAAGCTTCCTGCTATGGTAACAGGTTAATAAGGTTTAACTAACCCTCTGGTTTTAAGCCAAAATGGTTGTTTGCTGCTTGCCTGTTGTTGAGTCAGAGAGAAATTATGAGGTCCCATAACTGTCTCTCAATTTTCAGTTTTTGATACACTTCATCTCATATCTGTTACTGAGTGATATTTATAAGAAGAGAATGCTGCATTATTTTTTATTTTGGCTGTACATGTATTGCCTGTTTCGTTTAAAAAGCTTCTAGAGGTTCTGCTTTTTATGATGTTTAAGCTACAGTACATCTTAAGGAACACGTTTCTTCTTTGCAACAGGCACACTTTTATCCTTTCTAAGCTAGACAAAAAACAAATCTGGCAAACTGTGGAGAAATTACTTTTGGACAATCAAGTTGAGGTAAGTTTGTGGCACTGATTGTGACTGACCAGTTGTAGTAGTAACCGCTTTAACAGAGACAGTTGGTTGGAATGTTATATAGGACAGTTGTACTTTCCTTTCTTTATTTGTTTCTCTTCCTTTCTTTATTTCCTTCTTTCTTCCCTTTTTTTAAAATATAATTCCCCTGCCGCCCTATTGACACTGTTCATTTTTCTTTTAAAATTTACTTATAAGTTAATTAATTTAATTTTTATATTCTTTTCTGCCTTGATTAATGAGTTGTGCAAATTTATGTTTAAAAAGGAAAGAAGATTCCTTTTGTAACAATGGTGTGCTTTTGATTCATGTTGCTTTTGTTTCTGTGAACTAGTTATTTTGATACCAGCTACCTGGTATTCAGAGTTCTTAAGTAGTTGGTCTTAATCTATGGACTTGTATCATGATGTTTACCTGCTTTACAGGACAGTTAGCATGACATTGTCAAAATTGTCTATCGACTCTATATGATGGGTGTAATTGCTTCAGTAGTCGTTTGACTATCCTCTATCACTAGGATTTTAGAACTTGATGTAAATATACCGTGTACCTCTTGTTAGTTATGCCTTTTGTTCCTGGGGATGAAACATTCTCCTAGTTTTATCAAATTACTAATGGCTCTCAACGCTCATTGTCTAAACCTGATATTTAACCATTGGAGTACGAGATGTCATCCATTCCTCTCTTGTCAACACTAGTCTAATTATGTGGTGCCGAACTTTATAGCTTCTGGCTTTAAGGATGCCAGACTTTAATCATCATCATAAATTTTTATTCAGGTAAGAGAGCATGCAGCAGCTGTTTTAGCTGGCCTTATGAAGGGTGCGGATGAAGATATGGCTCAAGATTTTCGCTGCAGAGCCTATGAACAAGCTAATATTATATTTAAGAAGAGAAAGCATAGGTATTTTTCTATCCTTGCCTTTCCATAATCACAATTAGTTGATTAGTTGCCAAGTAAAAGATTGAACTTTATCCATACTTTTAGAGTTCGCACATCTATATGCGATTGAAATATCACTATGAGGAATTATGCATACTTGTATCCGGAAGGCGCGACTTTGAGTGAGAATTGATCAGATGCCCATGGTTGTAAAAAATGGCCACTGCCAAAAATGATGTATTGCTAAGTGTATCACTGACGAAAAATTGTTCAAAATATATGGACGCTTGGCCTGGAGTTATGGAAAGTGTGCACTGTAGGAAATGCCCATTATAGGCATTTGATGATCCCTGCGCCTTTGATTATTCCAACTCTTTTGTGTCTCCAGGATGCATCTTGTTTCTTAATTGGCTGTTGACTGTCAAAACTCCTTAAGACCTTGTTAATTGAGCACAAAAAAGGACTCTGTAATTAATTATTTATTTAGATTTATTTTTTTGAGTGACAAGGTGCCTAATTGTTCTTCCTAGAGATAATTATCTCCATGCACGCCCTGCTCTGATGCAGACGTGCATTGGTCAGGTTGATACATGAGAATGAAATATTAAGCTAATTAATATCCTTCTAGGTGTTAATATTGTTGAGATTGTACAATGATGTATTTCATGTTTCTCATGTGGCATGAAAGGGAGTGAGGAAGAGGTTATGCACGTGCTTCTAGCATCTGAAGTCTTAATCTTCAATGTTCTTGTGGTGTTGTCATCTTTGGATTGCTTGTTTGAATTGTAGAAGCACAGTTTTCTAGGGGCCCATTGTGTCCATACATGTCCCAGATTTGCTTTTGCAATGTATCTGTTATCAGTTCCTTAGGATGTGTGCACCTTTGGGTGGGGAGGGGGGGAAAGAAGGGGTGGGGGTGCATATCACATGTTTCTAATATCTAAGACACATTTCCTAGTTTTGATCATCAAGATTTGCGTATTTTGATCTTAGGATTACTTGGTTGTGTTTGCAGAAGCGCCCGTTCCAAGGAGCCCATTGCATCTGTACATGGTTCTGTGCTTGCTTTGGCAGCTTGTGTGTTATCGGTTCCTTACGATATGCCCAGGTATATCTATGCTCTTGTATACTGATCATTAAGATTTGACATCTTAAAAGCTTAAATTTATAATTATGCAAATGGGACTTCAGGAGAGCAATGACCAATTTATTATTTGGTCCATTCAATGAAATGGCCATTAAGGAGCCCTTGGTTTTGGCTGAACAATGTTGATTTTGGCCAAATCTTCTTAGATGCACCTTTGTTTTGCGTATGACCAAGGGCATCACTGTGTTTACCGTTGGAAGGCACAGTGGGCAGCGTTGGCACCCCCAACATCTGTTTCTCTTTTAGTGAATAAGCATGCTGCTGAGTTGTAAATTACCATAGTTTATCGACCTTTCTAATGTTGTCTCAACCCCCCCTTCTTTGTTGTGGTGGTAATTTTGTCTTAGCTGGTTGCCCGAGCATGTTACTCTTTTGGCTCAATTTGTTTCTGAGCCATCCCCGGTGAAATCTACTGTTACAAAGGCAGTTGCAGAGTTCCGTCGCACCCATGCTGATACATGGAGTGTTCAGAAAGATTGTTTCACCGAAGAGCAACTTGAGGTAGAGCCACGTGATTATTTTCGCTCAGTGAAAATTTCAACTTCATTATAATTGAATGAAAATTTGACAAATTTATCTTCAAATACTTGTAGGTGCTGGCAGATACATCATCTTCCTCTTCCTATTTCGCTTGATGTATATTGGTTTTAGGGATGCTTTCTCTACACAAAGCCAACAGAAAGGAAAGGAATAGAATAGGAATACAGCGGACTTGTTACATGGGTAGTTTGTAATAACATTTTGATAATTCTAGAACGAGTTATGTATGCGTATTTATGCCCATGCTGGAAATTGCTATTTTATTAAGTGCCTTACCTACTATGGTAAATTTGGTGATATTTTAGTAACATGGAAGAAGAGCCTGATTAGCCGTGGCATGCCTATTAATTTTGATGTGGAGGCAAATTCTGTGAGCTCGACAATTAACCTCCACTAATTGGGGGATAATTATCTAATTTTGATTTTTCTTTTAAGAGAGGTCGTCATCAGTACCATAATGGTACAAACGGTTCAATGGGCTTGACAATTGACCTCCTCTGATAGGGTATAATTACATAATTTTTATTTTTTTAATCTTTTGTTTTTCCTTTTTTATTTTTGTTTTTTGTCCCTTTTTTGAGGGGCCGTCATTAGTACCATAATGGTACTGGAAGCTAATATTTTCATGTCATTTAAACATAAAAGAAAGTTTAGTTAGTTACTCTACTAAGATGAAAATGGTAAAATCAAACTTCCGTTACATATTATTCGGGTTGAGTAGAACCGCCTATAAATCAAATTATTGACAAAGGCAATTTTTTGTAGTAGGAATTGACTGCATGTTTGCAGTACTACTGCCTGTGTTATTCTTTTTGGTCCTTAAGGAAAGAAAACCTCTTTATTGTCAATAATAAAGCCGTAATTTTGATACCAGCCACTTAGCTAAATCTTGCTGTTATCAAACCCTTAATTGAGCCGACAAACGCAAACATTATCACAGGCAATGTTATGAAAACATAAATTCGAAGGAGAAGAAACTTGCCCGTCCAACGTCCAATTCTTTTCTGCCGCATGTACATTTCCACTGGGAAATACACAACAACGGGCCAAAAGTTAATTGCTCCAGCCACCCCAACAACTTGGTTAAAGTAAGGAAAAACTATCGCAAATCCAGTCGTGAATGCAACATAAGAAGTTCGGAAACACAGCCTCATAAGATTTAGCCTAAGAACTGGTAATAGTTTCAAAGCATAATTTGTACGAACAAAGGTACTGTTAGGGAACTTGTCAGCAACCCATTTTTCAACATTTGAAAAGAGCGGCTGACTGAACACCTGGTTATTATGCATAGAAAGGAGAAATATTTCATCATTTTTTTCAAGATTTGATGAAGAAGATAAAAGGCATATGAATGTTTGGAGACATAGATACCTGATATCCTCCTACCAAATGAAGAACAACGCAGGCGTTGGCGAAGTTGATGAGCCAATATGGCTCGTAAAAGTTAAAACCCGTTAAAAGGTTTCCGGGAGTAGAATTTCCAAAAGCTGCATATCCAAATCCTCCACAACATAGGTAGAAGAAAGTTGTAATGCAGACTGCCATAATGGATGCCTTCTTCATGGTGACAGATTCTGGGGGACTTGACTTGAGAGTATGCTTTAAACACAATGTAAAATTCCACCATTTTAACGCATATTTGGTACATAGTACGGGATATGATGGAAGAATATGATTAACAAGCATACTGCTGTGCAGTGGAGTCCGACTGGGGAATGAAGAAGATCAGAGTGGAAGAAAAGGAGAAGAAGATGATCGTGATTGTGGACAAACAACCATCTATCAATTTTTTGGGTTAGGCGGTTAGGGAAAAAACCTTCCTTACCCATAGTAATAAAGATTTTAGCTTTTTCTCTTTTTGTTTTCCCCCTAGTACCATTGAGTGCTAGTATTGTTAGTTCTTCACTATTGCTTCATGTTACTCGAAAGGTAAATTTGCTCACCTGGACCTCGAGAAAAATCACAGAGAACGGAAAAGCAAATGCAATATCCCCAAGTGCCTCGGAAATAGCCCATACTTTTTTAGCAGTAGTGGCAGTTGGCACTCCTCCAATGCTACCTTTAATTACTCCATTTTCTGCATATTCATGTTAATGCGCACAATGTAATCACAGAAGACACTTGCAGAACAGGTTTCAATTATACCCTTCATTTCCCAACTTACCTATTACTTTCGCCAATCCAAGCGCTGAACCAATAATAGAATATGTGAAGGACATAATTGCCGCGATGACAGAGAGCCATACAGTAGTTCGGAAATCAGGTATTTGAGAAACAATCATTTGAACAGTACCGAATATAAGCATGTACCGAGTATTCCCATAGTTACACGCGGCCTTATGCCCTTCAGTATGGTAACAATTTGATACCTGAATTGCTCTGCAAGAATTGAAAGAACAGAAAAAGAAAGTAAGAGCCTTCTACTCAAATAGAAAACACAGAGAATGAGGAGCATATGCAAGTATATTGGAAAGCCAAAGATATTAATGCAGGCGAGTTAGACTATGAACCCAAATGCATGGAGAAAATCTTTGTGAATAGCAAGTCACTTCTTCTATTTGAGGTTCGGGGACGGGGAGAATAAGAAACTAACCTCATGCTGATGGATGAGGTAATTGTATAAACAATACCTAGCTTGATGAAATTTATGTTTACGATGATCCCGCATACCCAAGCACTCTTTTTTCCTGAGATGGAGGTGCGCAATGTACTGTAATGTCTACCTTCTTATGTTGTTTGAAGAAAGATGTTATTAAACTTCAGATCAGGTAAATTAAACCATATCAAGATACAAGCAAGTCATGACCATTGCTTCAGGAGAACACTAGTGCCGCAATTGTGAATGGAGAGTGTATTTTTTTACAGGTAATTGCCTCTAAGAATTTCTAGCTTGTTTTGGCCCAACGTCACATTTATTTAAATGCTATTAGAGAT
>CAVNYN010289337.1:0-21087 GCA_963692815.1 Nyctanthes arbor-tristis | reverse complement strand
ATGTATCTGATGATATATCAGCAGCTTAAGAGTTATGCCATGTTAAAAAGAGAAATTCTAGGGGGACATGAAAAGGGAACATTTTTAGGTGACATTCTCATGTGGCACACTTGTATTGGATGATGAAAAAGTAGCCATGTAATCATTACCCAATAAATGTGTGCCACATAAGAATGTCACCTAATAATGTCTCCTTTTCATGTCCCCCTAAAATTGCTCTGTTAAAAATGTAGTATTTGTTTGTCACAAAGTTTCTTTTGAAAAGCAGGATGTTGATGTGATCTACATTAATTCTGTCCTATAAATATGATGATATTTGTTTCAGAACCATTGTCAAAATATTGGGATCTTGTCATTCGACAACGTTGAGATTTACAGGCACCCTACTAAAACTCTGGTTTTTTAATGTTTTTTAGATGGGCTTCTTTTGAATTTGTGACCAACATGATTATAGACATCTTTGTGGGAGGGGCCTTTTCTTTTAATCCTCAGAAAATGGCAAAAGATGAAGTCTGACGGTTGACACTTGAAAATGCTTCTTACACGTTCCTTTCCTTCAACTTTCGATAATAGCTACTGGTTAGTACTTTGTCAAGAGTTGATGACTTGCCTCCTGATATTCTTGCAACCTTTTGTCTTTGGTGTAGGTGTTCTCTAAACTAAAGGAGCACAGATTCCCCGGGGAAATCGAGTTGAAGGAACTTGTTGGGAGAAGAATTGCTAATTCAAGAGTGATAGATGGAATTAATGGTGGATACTTGTCCTGAAAGAGTAATAAAATAGTTAACCAGACTTTGTTTCTTGGTTTTTCTAGCTTTACATGGGTCAATGTAGTACTGAGGTTTTTGTTTGTGCGCCACTTTCTTCCAATATATATATATATATATATATATATGGTAAAAATAATAATGTGCATTATAGCTAGAATTGCTTAATTGTCGGAGCGTTCCTTTTTGTTTTTGTGTTCCCCGGTTGTTTCGCTTGTATGTTTTTAGATTAGAAGTAGATGTTTGGATGGTTCTTGTGATGTTTTCTTTTGTTTTATTTTGGCGCCTCTGTTCTGGCTTTCTGCCAGATCCCCTATGTTCTTTTGCTTTTTAAATGATATGAAATGATTTTTGTTTAATTAAAAAAAAAAAAAATTAAGTAGTTCATGGGTTTCCAAACTCATTTTCAACTCTTCAATGTTGTTGTTTATTTACGCCAAAAGTGTTCTATTATGACACGGAAGCCGATTCCACTTGAGAGTATGCGTGGACGTGGATAATAATTTAATTGAACTTGTTAAGCAAAGCGATAATAACTTTTATTGCAATGGTCTTTCAGCACACCTAGAAATAATGAGAGATGTAATCACTTTTTACTAGAAGTCGACTTCTACTGAAATATTTTTTTCAATTTAATATGGTGTAATAAGTATAATTTTTTTTTTCTTATTACAAGGGGATGACGGGGAGGGGATATGGGGGTTCAAACTCAGGTATACCCTGTAAGGGTTAGGTCCTTATCCTACCGGGCTAACCCTTACCCCTGTGTAATAAGTATAATTGAATCCAATGGCAAGTCCAATTGTTTCTTAACATCTCTTAAAAGTTATTTTGTTGGAAATATCAATTAAATTACATGTTTATGTGAAATTAATTTATGAAAAAGAAATTTTTGTTGAAGACGTTGTTATGAGAATGAGTAAAAAGTTATGTAATGTAATCACAAAAAATCTAATATTTTTCGATGTAAGTAAAATATAAGAATAAAATCTCTACCCTTTAAAAGGTGAACTTCGTCAAAAAATCGTGTGTTGCCACAAATACCCGTCAAATATCTCCCCTTTTTTCCTAAAACTGCCCCACTAGAATACTAGAACTCACATTTTCAAGCAATTTTAAGGAGACATGTAGAAGTGATATTAACATGTGATATTTTTATGTGACATATATTTATTAGGTAATAATTATATAATTACTTTTTTATAATTCAATATAAATGTGTCACATTCAACTAATAATGCCTATTTTTCATATTTCCTCTCCCGCTTTCTTTCTTGACAGAACCCATTTCGTTTCATTTCCTTCTCTAAAACACTGTTTCTCTCTCGGAATCGCTCAGTCAACCCCCGGACTTCGGAATTATCACTCCTGAATTTTCATACTTTCCTCTACGTCAGGTAATTTTATAATATATTTTGAAACTTAAATTTTAAAGACATATTATTTAATTTGATTTGTTAAATTTTAAAAAATTATTATTTGATGTGTTTTGAGAGTAAGGTGTCAATGAGAGAATTTGACAAGTGTCTCGAGAATTTAGAATTCAAAATATGTTATAAATTATTTGGTTTATAATCAATGCCAAACGGATTATAAGATTTTCGCTTCTTGTTAACCTTCATTCCCTCTGGCTTCATCTTCTTATCATTTACAGTTCTGATTTCTGGGTTTAAATCGGACATTTTTGCTATGCTTTTCTTGTGGGGGTCGTCTCCTGTTCTGCTTTTTGGGTTTTTATGTCGAGTTTGCTGGTTATTTTCGATTTTGCGTGGATATATTTACCATTTCCCCCCGTTTTAGCTTCTAATTTTAGATTGATGGTAATCACTGAAAAGGTAAAATACTAGTAAAGGGAAAATGTCGAAAGGTACGTTGATTTTCCCAATTTGACATGCTTTTTTTAATTTTTGTGTTATGTTTATGAGGTACCCCCCCTCTCCCCCCCTCCCCGGCCCAAAAAAAAAAAAAGAGCAAGTAATTTTTTTAATTTGGTATTTTGAAGTTGTCCTAAATTTAACTTCTGGGATGAAGAGCTCCGTATCTGAATATTCCGTCATCATATCTTCAATCTCATTGAGGTATGCAGTTGTTATGCAATTGTCTTGATGATATAACGTGTTCCATTCCTTACTAAGAAGTGTAAACTAAGAATACTTCTCATTATGTCTGATAGCTACTAAGTGGCTATTTCAAGATCATGCTTTGTGATATTAGAAAATGGATTTGGAACATAGACAATGGAGATGAGGGAAGCTGTTTAACAGGCAGATGGCACCCAAGCAATGAATCAGTATGAGCTTGTCGAATCAGCTCCAAGTTCTTGATTGTCAAATTCTATCCATATTATTGTGATTGATTCCGTTGAATTCTATCCAAATTCTATTCCATATTATTGGTTGTATTGCCTCTTTACCCGAGAAGAAGATTAGAATTTAGCATTCATTTCAAATGTTTTATGGGCATTTTGTGCAGAACTTTGATTTTAGCATATATTTGTGGTACATTAAGCTCTCTAATAACCTTTCCATTTTATTTGTGACCTATCAATTTTATTTCCTTAGTGTAGAAAAGATATAACGGGGAACGATTGGAAAGGTGTCAATTTCATGACATTTTCTTCACTGAGAATATTACAGTGGATTTAAGTTCTTGTAAGTTATTTTACAGAAACTGTATAAAGCGAAACATAAACTAAAATGAGGGTAATAATACCTAGAGAGCCTGATCTTGAATCAACAAACAAGTCACGGAAGATAAGGTTGATTCAATGACAAACTTATATGGGGAACTTCCACTTTTAATGGATTCTGATCTCCTACTTGATGTATTCAGCCACAATATTAGTAAAGAACCTAGAAATGTGGCATCTACGCTTTGTAGATCCAAAGCTCTTCCAGTAAATATAAGACTTAGCAAGTTTTTCCCGTAAACTGATTTTGGGTATGGCATACCATTATATGAGAGCATGACATTCTCCTATCTACCAGATTCTTGAAGCAATTTCATTGCCGCTTCCCAAAAGAAGCACTCCTCGTTTACCAAAGATACGTGAGATAGGATTTAAATAAGGTTTTGAATTGTCCATATATTACTAATCTAGGGAAATTTTCATTTGAAAATAACTTCTCGCATGGAATTTGGTTATAGGAATTCCACTTGAAGACATGCAACATACCGTAGTGGTTTCAAAGTCCACTGTTAGAGAAGTTAATTCTTGAGCTTGAGAATTAAATTATTACAAATGGCAGATATTCCCGTAGCTAACAATTATTGTAAGTTGTAGACAAGGAAAAGAAGAAAAGTTGATCAAAGGAGAGCTTTAGTCGACGGTATGGACCAAATCAACAGTATGTACTGGGATTTATTTCTTCTTTGTTCGTTTATCCATATCTAGGAACATTGAATTTATCTTCCTTCATTTATAAGATGACATGTTCAAGCTAAAATTTCAATATGCGGAATTATTTTTTTTCCCACTATGGCTATTTCATGCCGCTGTTATCTGAGGAGTCTTTACCTGCTCCATCTGTTGCACATGTTCGCAACGTATGCCAATATTTGTTATATTCTCGAAATAACTTTTACCACATAAACTTTGTAAGACTGGTGCAAGTTGCATCTCCATATTTGGCACATAGAGTTTGCATCATGCTGGTTGATATAATTTGGTTGTTTGTATATTTATTTTTGTGATAACTTTGTGGATAGTGGGCACCATGCCACACTGCTATTGCCGCGCCATTGTAGTACAAACTTAGTTGAACAAATACTTCATCTTTCACAAATTTTGAACTTAATATTATACACACAAGTGTCTGATGACTTGAATCTGTTGCCATTTGATTTTTCTTCTTTGATGTTTGCGAATGATAGGAAATTTTGCATGCATGTGATTTTTGATGATCCTGTTCGCTTTATGCTTTTTGTTTTTCTTTTCAAATACTGCTGTCATCATTATATTCAAATTCTACATGACTAATAGATGTTTTATGACACACATTAAATTTAGGGAGCGGGTTCTTGGTTTGATCTTTGTTTCCCCTCTATGCCTGGGACCTTCTTGGACTGAATGGATTTATAACGAACTAACATATATATACTCTCACATTGATGCATTAAAAAGAGTTTATTTTTGTAGGATAATCTTTGATTCATCTATGGAAATTTTTAGGTGATGTCAAATCTGCTTTATTTTTATAGCATCTTTGTTCCGGCAAATGATGTTTATTTTACTAGTACTTCAACAAGATATCTATTATTTCTTTCGTTGGAAGTTTTCCTTCTCCAGTTTGTCCAGCTATATTTCCTTGCTTAAATGTGCAATCAAGTAACAAATTTGCTTCTACTTTTGTCTATTTTTGGATCTGGGAAGAGTTGAGAGGACTGATAGAGAAAAATGCGTGAAGTTTTTTTGTTGCATATTTTGCTCTAAATAGGAATATCAAGAAATGTTTTGAGTAGATCTCTTTTTAGTATTTAAGTTGGTTAAATGTTAAATGGAGTGTTTTCTTTATTATTTTTAAAAGGATTGTCTAGACTGGATTGCTGAGAATTTCTTGTCATCAACGATGATGGATCCAAGAGGGGCCAGAGGCTATCTAGCAAATAAAGATGCATTAAGATGTCCTAGCTTTGAATATCAGATAAGGGAAACTTCTTCTGAAATGGTTGCAATACAACAGTGTCGATAATTTCAACGAGGAACTGTGTTCCTTCTCAAGTTCGGGCTAAAAGAAGTTGCACCACTCATCCACGAAGAATTGCAGAAAGGGTAATTTTCTGGCCGTCATATATTTGAATTCGTGTGGATGATGGGTTGAAGCAATATTGATTTTTTGTTTGCTGATGTGTAGATGAGGCTCGCGAGGATTAGTGAAAGAATGAAGAAATTGCAAGAACTATTTCCAAACATGGACAAAGTAGATTTAGCCTCAATTGTTGAATTCCAAAAGACCACTAAGCTGCATTTATTCTTCTGGGGCTATGTAGCATTCTCTATAGTATACATGATTTTAAATTCTAAACTTAACGTTGATATATGAATTGTTGGCAAAAATATGGTTACACATTTTCTTAACGAAGGTGAAAACCGTGAAATCTAATGGTGGTTTGTGCACCATAATTCCAAAAATAGAGCTCCGATCGTATAGCTTCATTTAAGATTCCTAATTAGGATTGTTTGTTCTCCGAATGAATAATCCATAAATAATTCCCGCACCCAAAAAAAAAAAAAAAATCTTATGACATGGTTTATATTTGACATGATATTTACATCAAAATATCAATTCATAGATCATTAAGATTACTACAATACGAAATTAGTGACACGTGCAATGCACGTGCAGTGACTAGTATCTTTAAAAGAATATAGATTCTCGATGTCAAATTGTGAACGTTTCTTAATCGGCTAACACAAATATATTGTCAAAAGAAAAGAAAATGAAACTAAAACAAAAGGGGATGTAGCTCAGATGGTAGAGCGCTCGCTTAGCATGCGAGAGGTACGGGGATCGATACCCCGCATCTCCATTTCTTTAAATTTTAGACTTTTTTTGTTCTTTTTGTGAAGGCCGCCAACTTTTATTATTTCCTGGTTGGTGAATGATCATGATGATATATCTATTTATTTTTATTTAATCTACAAATGGCTTTAATTGGCCGATTCCAAGAAAGCGTCAATGCAGTGGTATGCCCCCTTCCTTTTCCATTATTTATTTGAATTTCCGGTTGATCGTCTACTTCTCCAATCCTCTTTTTTCTTGGGCATCACGCTTGCTTATGCATATAAACGGCGAAACATTTCCAGTACTCCAACAATACCGAGTTCAGTGGAAATTGAAGATAAGACTGCTACACACAGCATTCAGCAAGAAACAATCAATGGCTTCTTCTTCTTCTTCAGACGAACCGGGCAGGAACAAGTACATATTTCCATTAAACTAATCTATATCTTTATAATTTTTAGAACCTTGTTCAATTGTCTATTTAAAGAGAATCTATACTTGATCAATTAGTGAACGCCAAGAAAAATAAAGAATTATATGCAGATTGATTCTTCTGAATTTTCAGCAGGCAGCGGTATCAGGAGCTAATATGACTGTTCAGAGGCAAAATCCTTCTGAAGATGATAATATGGATCCTACTGTAGGTTTTGACAAATTAAATGAGTTATGTTCTTGTGAATTTCTGTTTTGCAATTGACTTCTTGAATCAATTTGTGTGGTGTGGTAGCAATATTTGAACAACAGATTGACAAGCCTTCAGTTGTTAAAAGCCTCTGGTTCGAATCCATATCCTCATAGTTTTGTTCCCCCGGAGAAACTGATTTCTGTCCCTCAATTCATAAGCAAATATTCCAGTTTAAGCATAGGAAATCATCAAGAAGACGAAGAAGTCAGCTTGGCAGGTGCATGAAATTACGATTCACTGCGAAAATTATTCCAAAGTTTCTAAAATTTTACCTGCCAAAACTAGAGTTCAAGCTGATATAAAATGTCACATTTTTCCCAGGGAGAATAATGAGCAAGAGAACATCTTCCTTAAAGCTCTACTTTTACGATCTACATGGAGACCGGGCAAAAATTCAGATCATGGCCAGTGCAAGGTACCAGCATAATCCCAAATTTCTTTTATAATACCCCATTTTAATTAAACTAGAAATACTTAGAATCTTATATACAACAACTTCTTTTTTATGGCACTAGGAATTCAGACATGGACGAGACCGAGTTCACTAATTTGCACTCGGGAGTGAAACGTGGTGACATTGTTGGCATCCGCCGATTTCCTGGTTTGTAGTAATATAACTAGACCCATTTAGCTTATTAAATCATCAATTTAAGATATGATTACCACTATTTTTTGCAGGGAAAACTCAAAGAGGAGAACTTAGCATATTTCCCAGATCATTCACTGTTTTATCACCCTGTCTTCACATGTTACCAAGGAATTACACTTCTCCTGGTCCCAAAGAAAGTCGATCTGAGGTAAGAATTTGACAGAGAGAGCACTATGAAACCAAGGAATTGTTCTTTGTGGGGAGGGTATAAAAGCATTCAGTCTATCATGATTTTGTTGTTTGTTTTTGCAGACGCAAGGCGTTAAAGCAACGACCAACATATGGAGTCCTGGAAATCCTAGGCGTCTAGAGTCGTATTCTTTGAAGGATCAGGTATAATTTTTAGTGAAAAAAGTTCATTCTTGCATAGAAAAGTTCCCATTTGTCGTCTGAGATATATTCTTTGAGTCTAGGAAACTCGATATCGCCAGAGGTACTAGACCTGATGCTGAATCCAGAAATTCGACAAATATTCATCACCCGAGCTAGGATTATTTCTTATTACAGAAGTTTTCTTGATGCACGCGGTTTCTTGGAGGTTTGGACGCTCACTATCCCTCACATTTCTCCTGCTTCCTTTCCTCTTTTAATTCCGGTTTTCTGATTTCTTCAGGTAGAAATTCCTGTAATGAGTATGTCGGCCGGAGGAGCTGCAGCACGGCCGTTTTCAACGCATCATAACGAACTAGTTATGAAGCTGTACATGCGCGGTTCCCCTGAGCTGTATCTTAAGAGGCTAATTGTTGGTGGATTTGATCGCGTTTATGAAATCGGGAAACAATTTAGGAATGAACGCATTGATTTAACTCACAGTCCTGAGTTCACCATGTGTGAATTCTACATGGCTTATGCAGATTATGATGATCTTATGGTTTTAACAGAGGAACTATTATCAGGTTAGCTCATAATTAAAGAATTTGTATGTTTACTTATAAAACCTGTTAACTTTAGTATAATAAGATCAATGTATGTTGCATTCAATTCAGGAATGGTGCTCGAGCTAACGGGGAGCTATAAAATAAAGTATCATCACAATGGATCGGAAAATGATCCTATAGAGATTGATTTTACGCCGCCTTTCAAGTAATGTAGACTTGTGTCGCGGTATTTTAAGGTATGTAGACCTAGCAATCGGCATTCCTAACTTGAACCCTCTAACTTTCCTGGTGTGCAGCCGGATCGATATGCTGGCAGAACTAGAGAAAGTAGCGAAATTCAACATCCCCAAGGATCTTTCGAGCGACATTTCAAATGAGTACCTTCTTGATTCTTGTGAAAAATTCAATGTCAAATGCCCTCCTCCATGCACCACGACTCGATTGTTAGATAAGGTTGGTTACTCTAATTGAGGTTTAACCTTTTAAGATAGAATCTCAAGTCTTAATATGATATCAAAGCCCATAAAGCTCCAACGAGCAATTTGATCAGATCAAGACTCAGAATGGCCTCTTAATAAGGTTGAGCTTTTTTAGATTGACCCTCTAATTGTCTCTTTCATGGCAGCTTGTTGGGCATTTTCTTGAAGACAAGTGCATCAATCCCACATTTATAATCAATCATCCTGAGGTAATGAGTCCACTGGCAAAATGGCACAGATCAAAGCCAGGCGCAAACCGAGCGGTTTGAGTTGTTTGTCAACAAGAGAGAACTCTGCAATGCCTATACAGAACTCAATGATCCTCAAGTGCAGCGCGAGCGGTTCACCGATCAGCTCAAGGATCGACAGTTAGGCGACGATGAGGCAATGGTTTTGGACGAATCGTTTTGCACCGTGTTGGAGTACGGACTCCCTCCGACTGCTGGGCTAGGAATGGGAATCGACCGGCTAACGATGCTGCTAACAGATTCACAGAACGTTAAGGTAATTTATATGTTTAGTAAGTTAAGTTTCCAACATAATATGAGTTGCAATGGCAGATGATAATAATAGTTGGAATTAATACAAAGATTTTTTTTTTTTTTTCGCAGGAAGTAATATTGTTTCCTGCCATGAAACCACAACAGGGGAGTTGATTACAGAAAAAGGATTGAAGTCAATTAAATGTTTGGTACAAGTCTGTCTGTTTAATTAATTCCCCCAAATTGAATGGATTGAGCCATGGCTTAAGAATTGGGTTTCAAATTATTGTGTTCAGATGCTGTTTCTTTGCTCATTTCCCTTTCAGCTTGGCATCCTTCCTTTGTCGTCCTGGTGTTGTTTCTTGTTTGGTGTGTTTCTTGGTTTATTTTTTTCTGGATTTGTTGTATAAGTATTTAGCCATGTCTGCCCTCAGCATGGTGTAAACTTTGTATTTCTGTTGGTTTTTGAATAAATCTGGCCACTGCCTCTGGCTTTTATTTTATATATTAAAAAAAAGTGTAAATTTCACAAAAAGTCCTCAACCTTTACAAAAAATAACAATTTCATTCTCAACCTTTTTTTCAGCACATAGGTCCCCAACCGTTTAAAAATAAGCCCAAAAAGTCCCTATGGACAATTTCTATCCATTTTAACATGGGTTAATTTCAAAAAAAGTCCCCAACCTTTGAGTTAAGAATCGATTTCATCCCCAACCTTTTTTTGTTCTCCTGAGTCCCCAATCTTTCATAAATGCGCACGATAGGTCCCTTTTGACACTATTCCATTAACTTTTCATGGAAAATGACAGTTATATCATTTTAACTTTTTAATTTTATAAATAAAATATTTAAAAATATTAAAAATAATTAAAAAGAAAAAAAAACACCCACCCCATCCCCTCTCAACTTGCTGCCGTTTCTATCTGCTAAAATGGGGGGAGCAAAAAACTCTGTTAGAAATAACAACAGTCTGATACTATTTTTGTAGCAAAAATTTGGGAGAGGGTAAATACCCCCTCTCCCAAACACGCTGCCAGAAATGGCAGTAACTTTGCTGCCGTTTCCGACAGCAAAAATGGGGGCTGAATCCCCCCAGACGACAGTAAATTGGGGGATTTACTAGAAATGACAACAGTCTGATACTATTTTTGCAGCAAAAATTTGGGAGGGAGGATTTACCCCCTCCCCAAAAACACTGCTAGAAATGGCAGCAACTTTGCTACCCTTTCCGACAGCAAAAATTGGGGATAAATCCCTCCCAGACGGCAATAAATGGGGGGATTCGCCTCCCAAAACGTTGCCAGAAATTGCAACAGACTGCTGCCGGAAAATGGGGGGTGAATCCCCCCATTTGCTGTTGGAAACGACTGCATATGGGGGGATTCACTCCTCCATTTCGGCGTCTTGAAATGACGGTCTTTCTGTCTTTGTTGTCATTTCCAGCGGCAAGTTGAGGGGGGTGGTTGGGTGTTTTTTTTAAATTTTTTTATTATTTTTAAATGTGCTCTTCCGATAAAATTAAAAAGTTAAAAGGGTATAACAGTCATTTTCCATGAAAAGTTGATGGAATAGTGCCAAAAGGAATCAATCGTGCGCATTTATGAAAGATTTGGGATCTATGAGAGCGAAAAAAAGGTTGGAGACAAAACATATTCTTAACTCAAAGATTGAGGACCTTTTATGAAATTAACCCTTTTGACATTTATATGCTTACAAAATGACCGTTTTACCCTCGTATGAAAATTGACAAAAATAGTATGTAGGTACCTTTTGTGAAAATATTGTAAGTGTATAGATGCAAGCAAATTCACGTGACCTGCATTCGTAATTCAGCGTATTTATGCTGCATTCCCTGAATGCATAACTATTCATCCCCAGTGTAAATAAAATAATATTCTTTTGGCTAATTGGCACCATATAACACTATATTATGATTTTTTTGGTGCTACCTAACCTCATCATTTCAATCTTGGTATTTATAACCCTAAATACCACATTCTGTCCACCATCAAACTTCGTCGTTAATCACCATTAAAAATTTTCATTTCCACATCTCCTTTGACTTAAACACAAATATTAAGAAGGGTACTGATAATTTCTTTTCACCATACATTCTTAGTTACCCTCTCAAATTTCAATTCAATGTAAATGACAAATTCGGGAAGTTATTTTCAATAGCAAAAAGAGTTGACCTATAATTTTTCTACTTGTTCCTCCTGTAATCTCAGAAACGATAGGAAAAATTAAATAGATTCTCCAGATAAGGAAAATGGTGTAGGTATTTGTCATTTTTAATTATGTTAGGGATATGAGTTGAATGGGTAGTTAGTAAGGTAGGTCGGGAAAATTTATTTTCCTTTTTGTTTTTATCATTTTTACTATTTTGAAATTTTTTTTTGCTTTTATTTAAAAAATAAGAGCAAAAATGCATAAAGAACCTTATGAACAAATTTATAAAAGATTGAGAACCTACTGCATTTGCTAAAAGAAGTTGGGAACTCAACTGATAGAAGGTTGGAGACCATTTGTGAAATTAAGCCTTGAAGTTAAACTAAAAACTGAAATAGGAAAGATGCAGCAGAGTGGAGCAGACTATGGTCACGTCCACAATTTTCCACACACCACCGTGGTTGGTTGCTAATTAATATTATCAAACTGACTGCCAAAATAAAATGGGGGCAATTCATTACATTTTGGACGCAAAAACAGAGGCCTTGTCTCTTTCTACCTAATCTTGTCTCTATATAGTCATATTCGTCTTGTGACTTGTTTAATTCTCTCTTTGCACTTATCCCTTATTTTGAGCTTTTTATCCCTTAAATAGATACATTACTTTTGTGGCACTGTCGAAACGTATTTTTGCGAATCTTTTCAGTCTGTGGGTGTATATAAATTCACATGACATATATCTATATACTCACTACAAATTAATCTCCAATGCAGAGAAATAATATCACTCCTAATTGTCATTGTTTGGATGAGAGGAGAAAATCATAATAATAAGGGCCGTAGCCAAGGGGACCCACCTGAGCCTAGGCTCTCTGGGCCAAAAAAAAATCTTTTTTTTTTTTTTAAACCTTGTAAATTTAATAGAAAGAAAAATTACACAAATAGTTTAATGGTGCAGTTTAAGTCCTAACCTTACTGTGTCAAGCTGGCTATTCGACTGATAATCATTTTATATATCCAATGTATTGTGTAAGCTTTTCACTCCCTTGGGAACTTGTGTCAGCTAGCTGATTGATGAGGCTTTTATTATTATTCTCCGCTAATTGGACGGAAGTCGCCCTTGTCATCGTTGTATTGTAGCAAATCCTAGGCTGCCTCTCTCAACTCCCCACGTTGCATACTTATCTGATTCATCTCATACTTTCCTCCCCAACAAGGTGTCCTTCCTAATCCTATCGACTTGGCAGCTCATTTCTCAGTTTTTAATCACTCGCCACGTACTAATTATATATGTGTGGGATGACGATTCACATGTGTATTGTATAATTATCACCTACTATTATGTGTACGTCAATCTCGTCAAATATCATTAATTTTAACCCATTTGTGTTATGCACTATTTTTGAGTCTGTTTGGTAATTAATTATAATTGGATAATAATATTTGCTCAATCAGTTATTTTCACACAAGTTGTGTGAGTTGCTTCCTTGAGCGACCCACTCAAGTGAGCACATTTTTATAATTATATATATTCGATTACAATTACACGAGGAATGGCAAATTTTTATAATTCAATGCTTGTCTATCTTGTGGATTCCAATGCCTGGACAACATTAATATAAAGTGATGATCTTTTTTACTACAAAAAATTTGAGAATCATAAGAGAGAGAGAATAACCTAATATATTAGTATAGCTGTATAGAGGTGCCTCTACCAAGTGACAAGTCCCCTTTAGTCAAAATGATGTATTATTGTATAACAATTGAAATAAAAGAAACAAGAAAATCTAAAGAAATGCAATGCAACAATAATGTAAAATTAACTTCAATTTTAAACATCTTTCAAATCCAACAATATAACTTCATTAATAACCTCACACGGTACCACTACCATCCACTCTGTCATTATCAACTACTTACCGTATTCTCATCTTTCCTATTTTGGCATATTCAGCAAACATGTTTTAAAAAGCATAAAGGGTAAAAAACTGTCTATACTAGACACTGAACCTAAACATGCTTAAATGCACCAACAGATAATAAAGCGCGATCGATATGTGATAAAACATAACACGTGGCAAAACATGTTATCTAAGTTTCGAGTATAGACGCCATCTAAACATGACTTAAACGAGTTTTTTAGAGCACTGTTGAACAAGATAGAACACGGCAAAGTATATACAAACAAAAGACTATTTAACTGAACATCAAATTTATTTTGCCCCTTCAGATTCATAATGTACATGCAAAAAGCCTAAGTGGAAATTGGATTTACAGGATTTACACTAACTGTAAGAAGAATGGACCACATCAATCTCACAATACATAGAGAAATCCATACTCAAAAGCTTCCACCAGTTTCTTCCATTCCATTCAGACTCGGAAGAATCTGTCTCCATACTACTTTCCCCATTCTCTCAGAAAAAATAAAATAAAAAAGAAACTGAACTTTCATATATAATACCACCGCCCACGAGCCAACTTCTGGCTTCTAGAAGGAACATAATCACCTATCATCCATCGGTCTCTCGCCGGAGCTGCTCTGCCTCGGCCTCTCTATGCCGCCCGACCTCCCGAATCCTAATGTGAAGCTGAATTGCAGCAACCAACATCTTCACATTCTGGGCCGGACTCAATATCTCCGTCACCTCCTGAATGATTCTTCTCCTAAACGAATCCGTATCAATAAGCAAACTCTTCAAGTTGGACCTCACTGTCTCGGGCACTGGTCCCAACTCTCTCGTTTCTCCGCCAATCACCACCCTTCGCCCCACCTGCATTGCCGCCTCTGCCACCGGCGGTGCCGCCACGCTCTCTTGAATCAGAGCCAACTCCTCCGCCAGCGCCTCCTCTTCGATTTCGGCATTGTGCCTCAAAATCTGAATCCTCAACGTCTGGTCCTCTGTCAAATCATCCGAAGAAGTCCTCACTAGGCAAAACACCAATTCGGGCCGGAAACCGGCAATCCAGAGAAAAGTTCTCTCCAGTGGAGTGAACCAGGGTGGTGAAAACACAAGAAACACATCCCCCTGTATTATTCTTGATTTCATTTGATAGTATTCTTGAAAATGAGCCAAAACTCGAGAAATAAGGCCCCCAACCGCATCCCCATCATCTCCTTCTTGTGCTCTGAGAAGCTCGTCGAGGAAATTTTGTTGACGAACCATCCAGCCGTTGAAGAAGGCCTGGAACGTGCCGGCGTCAATGCTAGCGGCTCTCCTTGAAATCGAGGGCATGATTATAAACGAAGCTGAAAACAGAGAGGAGTTATCAGAAATATATGTATTTATAGAGACAGAAGGTGAAAGGTGGTTGTATGTGAAACTAAAAGTTGAGTCACATGAGTGGGAAGAAGAGAAAGGAAAGGGCCTTGCTCGACCGGCGGCCAGAATAAACAATGAAATATAGGAACTTGTGGCTGAGGGAGAGAGACGAATGAGAATTGGCTTCCTTAAAACAGAGGATGGAGGAGAATCCAAGGCCGCCAAGAAGAGGGCAATGGGGAGTGAAGCGGTGGGTTTTGCTGTTTTGTGCATAAAGTGATCACACATTTTGCATGTGGTTGCTTCTTGAAGCTTTCTTTAATTAATTAGGTGCATGCACCTCTTAAAGGTTATTAGTAGACTTGTTAGTCAATAACTCAAAATCAATTTATATTAGTAGTGTTAAAAGTTGGAAAAAAGTCCGGTACTTCAATAGTACTGAGCACTCAGTACTCTTGACTAATTAAAGATTTACATGTGAAATTCATGACTCAAATTAAATAACAAATTGAGCCCCTTGTACCTACATATAGATATTTAATTGGTCAGAAGTACTGAATTCAATACTACGTAAAGTACTGCACTTTTTTCCGTGTTAAAATAGTTGTTAAAATTATTTAATTTAAAAAGTTATTAGTTTTTTTTGTTAAAATTAACAATAAAATTAACACTTTAAGTGGTATTATTTCTTCTTTCTTAGTTTTTTATTTTAATTAAATTAAGATTGACCTGTCATTTGATTATTGAATTAATTATTAAATTTAACTCTCTTAGTTAAATTTAATTTGCCTAGGTATCTTTTAATAATTACTAAAAACTCTACTTTTTACTTATATGAATAATTAATTTTAACATTATCAATGTAAATGCTCTATTTGATGGTGATGAGGATGCCCAACAAAAGCAACTATGGATATTATGTAAAGACCAGACCACCTAGAATTATCAACTCATTTGGTGACAAGGATCAAAAGGACTAAAACTAACATGGTGGGTTTCTTCACATTGAAAGACATCTGTTGTCTATGATAGCATCTCCATCTAGCCTTTGAAACCTAAAATTTCCTAATTAGAATAGCAAAACAATATTTCAACATGTTATGATTATTTTAAGACTTTTTTGAGCTTTCCACTTCATAAACTACTTTATTATACAATTATATAAATTATGATTACTGTTTTAGCACAATGAAAAAGTTTTAAATTTGATTTTTCCCTTTTTATTTACATTTTATGTCTTATTATTACTACTATTACTATTGTTTACATACTAAATAAGAAAAAACAAAATGTGTGTATATATTTTTTAATTTGTCTATGATAGCATCTCCTATTTTTTTTTCAACAGTGAACAAATAAATTTTTTTTTTTTAGAACCATGAAGGAAAAAATATTTGTTTCAATTAAACATATAAGTAAAATAAATTATTATTACAACTACTTCAACCCACATTAAACTGGTCAAGCGTAATTAGAAGTTGGCCTTTTTTTGGAATAAAAGATGACACCAAATTTAAGAATTAAAGATAAACCTCTTACAGAAGGCTTAGTAATAATAAGCTCGACTTCAATTCAGGAACAAGTGTAAACCTCAAATTATAATTCCTTTTCATGAAAATATCAAACAGATAACCAGTCCAGGGAGGACCGAATTACATCATTTAAACTTCATACAAAACACTAACCTAAATCCCCAATTCAAATCACAAGAATTAACCACCAAATCCGTAGAGGGTTCTCCCCTGCCTCTTGAGCGCATACACAACATCCATAGCAGTGACAGTCTTGCGCCGGGCATGTTCAGTGTAGGTAACAGCATCACGAATCACATTTTCAAGGAAGATCTTGAGCACCCCACGGGTTTCCTCGTAGATTAGCCCACTGATACGTTTCACTCCACCTCTCCGAGCAAGACGCCGGATTGCTGGCTTGGTTATTCCCTGAATGTTATCTCGAAGAACCTTCCGATGGCGCTTCGCCCCACCCTTTCCCAATCCTTTGCCGCCCTTTCCTCTTCCCGACATCTCTCTTTCTCTCTTTGGGATCTCAGTGAAAAATTTTGATGAAAATTTACGGGTATCGGAGGTTGGGGGTTTGGGTGTATATATATTGGGGGTAATCAGGATAGGGAATGGATTACAGCCGTTGGATTTCGATTGTTATCGACGGCTGGAGAGTGTTATCTGTGTGGAGTATATTTGGTGGATTATGGACTGTTGATAATAATTGAATCGACGGTCGAGAAGTTAGATATTTTCGGAGGATGCGGATCATGTGCTGACATTAAATTTCAATTTCGAAACTTGGCGCTCAAAATTTCCCTTCCGCGGTTTGGCGTTTCACAATAGTCCCCAACTTAGGCATGATATAGCATTTGATCCTTCAATCTTTATTTCGTGATTATTTACATCTCTAATTATTTGGGTTAATTTCATATATAGTCTCTAAACTTTGTACTTTCTATCAGCTGCATTCTCAGCCTTTTTTCAATGTCATATGTCTCCAATCTTTCATAAACTTACTCATAAAGCCCCTTATGACTTATTACCCTTATTTTTTAAATAAAAATAAAAAAATTTTAAAAATTGTAAAAATAATAAAACATAAAAAGGAAAATAAAATTTTCCTCACACACCTAGCTAGCTACCAATTTTACCAATGTCTATAACCTAACTGGAAAATGATGAATACATGTAGCATTTTTCTTTTTTGGGAAAACTCTTATTTTTTCTATCATTTCTGACAGTAGTTGGAGGACTAAGTAGTAAAATATGGATATTGATGCCACCGAGTGGGATAGTGGGCCACATCCTCAACCCATGTTGGAATAACTATCATCAACCCTCATTATCTCTAGAAGTGGACTCATAGAGACTACCCACTAAGCATCTAAAAAAAGTAAGCAATATTGTATATATACGGATGAATTTGTGCTCGTAGGGTTTAGATATAGGTTTGTTATTATTATTCCTTGATAAGAAAGAATAGATTAACTTTCTCTCACACCAGAGTAGGTCGGGGAGATTCCCGCCCATCATTTTCAGGTTTCGGAGTTGCAGAAGCAAGAGAAGTGATATGTCCGCTTTATCTAGTTCGATTTTGGGATCAATTGGCACCGTATGTCGAAAACGCGATTGAAGCCATGTCTCGAACAAGAGGCTGTGGCAGTGGTCAGGCCGATCTTGCCTTTCCGAGGGACCCGACTGCTCCCGCCTCCGTCACTCCATAGCAGTTTGCTGAATTGCGGGCTCAAGTTCAAATTTTGGTTAATTTGTTTTAGGCGAACCAGAATGCTCCGACTCTACCGCTACCACCACCAGTTGAGCTTTCTATCCGCCATAGTGAACTTGAACCATCCCATACCTATGAACAGTTCAGTCTAGCAGTGGACTCCGCATCGGAAGCTGTTCAAACAACCACGTTGACTCCCAATGACCTCGAGGACCGCATCAACGCTTTAGTGAACTGGAAGGTTGATGATGCGATGGATTGAAAAAAAAAAAAAGGAAAATGGCCAGTAGTGATAGAGACTGACCTATTTGTTGAAGAGATAATACAGTCTCCTCTTCTCGGTTCATTTCAAGATGCCTCCAATCGAGAAGTATAATGGGACGACATATCCCATCGACCATGTGCAATATTTTCAAGATTTGATGCTATTGCATGGATTTTCAGATACAGCAGTATGTCGAGCTTTCCTTACCACACTGAGGAAGGACGCCTATGATTGGTATGAGACATTTCCTCTTCGCTTGATTGTTTCATTCAATGATTTCGTGACAAAGTTTGCCTCCTTCTTCACCAGCAACACCCGACAGAAGAAAACGACTATTGGTTTAATGAAGGTGATCCAGGGTAAGGATGAATCACTGTGTGATTACATCACCCGGTTCAATCGTGCAACCCTTGGAGTGAAGGACATGCAGATGTCCTCAGTGGTCACCGCTATGGTGAATGGTCTGTGGAACCATGCCTTTCGGATATCTTTCTCAAAACGAATGATTAGGGTGCTACTCAGCGGGCTTTATGATCCATTGACTGATCGCACGAGTTTCCCAAAGTTATTCACTTTTTAAATTGATGGTTCGTTCACTACGTAAAGGCATCAAGATGGCAGTTCTTTCGTTACGTGAACACATCAGTGATTGATGGTTCGTTCATTACGTGAACGCGTCTTGTCCCTGATGGATCGCACGTTCAAAGCGTGTCAAGGAGTTGGTGTTTAAAAGCCAATGGTTGTTTCAAGTTGATGGTTGATTCACTCAATGAACGCATCCAGATGATGGTTCATTCGTTACATGAACGCGTCTTTTCCTCAATGGATCACATGTTCAAAGCGCTTCAAGGAGTTGGTGTTTAAAAGCCGATAGTTGTTTCAAGCTGATGGTTCGTTCACTCCGTAAACGCATCAAGATCATGGTTCGTTCATTTCGTGAACGCATTAGTGAGTGATGGTTCGTTCATTATGTGGACGCATATTGTCCTTGATGGATCGTTCGTTCAAAGCGCGTCAAGGAGTTGGTGTTTAAAAGCCAACGGTTGTTTCAAGTTGATGGTTTGTTCACTCCATGAACGCATCAAAGTGTTGTTTAAAGTTAATGGTTCGTTCACTCCGTGAACACATCAAGATGACGGTTCGGTCATTGCGTGAATGTGTCTTGTCCTTGATGGATAGTCCGTTCAAATCGCGTCAAGGAGTTGGTGTTTGAAAGCCAACGGTTGCTTCAAGTTGATGGCTCGTTCACTATGTGAACGTGTCAAGATGATGGTTCATTCATTACGTTGTTCATGCACATCAAGAAGTTGGATTGTTGAAAAGTTGATAGATCATTCGTTACCTGGACGCATCAACATGATGGTTCGTTTGTTACGTGAATGCATCAACATGATAGTTCATTCGTTACGTCATTCAAACGCATTAAGAAATTGGTTGTTTAAAAAACCAATTGTTTTAAATTGTCGGATCGTTCCTTAACGTGATGGTTCATTCACATTACCAACTCGTTGGATCGCTTGTTCAAGCGCATCAAGAAGGCATGTCAGAGCTAATCTTTCAAAGCCAACGTATGGTGTGTCAACTTGATGTAAATCTTGGTAAAGTATTGGTTGGAGACATGATTTCATTTATTTGCTTGCAAGGTACCGTTCATCCGTCTATAAGGGCATAATTCGTTTGAAAGGTATTGTTCATCTGTCCATAAGGGCATTATTCATTTGCAAGGTACCGCTCATCCGTCCATAAGGGCTTCATTCACTTGGAAGAGTCACGTTCTCTTTGTCTCAAAATGATTACTTGAGACAAGGTTGTGTTCTTCCACAGGTTCACCTTTCTTCTATAAGGGTTTTGTTCACTTGGAAGGGTCAGGTTCACTTTGTCTCAAAAGGATTACTTGAGACAAGGTTGTGTTATTCTGCGGGTTCACCTTTCATCCATAAGGGCTTCGTTCACTTGGAAGGGTCTCGTTCACTTTGTCTCAAAAGGATTACTTGAGACAAGGTTGTGTTCTTCCACGGGTTTATCTTTCATCCATAAGGGCTTCATTCACTTGGAAGGGTCGCGTTCACTTTGTCTCAAAAGGATTACTTGAGACAAAGTTGCGTTCATTCACGGGTTCACTTTTCATCCATAAGAGCTTCGTTCACTTGGAAGGGTCGCGTTCACTTACCGTCCTAGATGGTCTACTTAGAACCTCACTACCTCTTCACGAGTTAGCATGAAGGGGGCCTTCAAGGTCCTAGCAGTTGACTTGTTCTTTCACAAGAGAGTTGCTGGTTAGATCATTCAACATGGGTTCACTTGTTTCGAGTCCGTCTTTGAACATGTTACTCACTCCACTTCTAACACTTTCGGCGAGGGACATGATGCCACCGAATAGGATACTGGGCCACGTCCTCAACCCATGTTGGAATAACTACCCGCAATTCCCATTATCTCTAGAAGTGGACTCATAGAAACTATCCACTAAGCATGTAAAAATAGTAAGCAATATTGTATATGTACGTGTCACGCCCCCGCTAACTTTTCAATATTTCCGAATATCTTAGGGAAATTTACAAATTCGGTAGCGGAAGCTTTTATTCAAATAACGGGGACGGGACGTGCAAAACAATCCAATTTATCTTATCTTACTGAGTTTAATAGATAAAGATAATTTCATAAGTTAACAAATCGTCAACCTTTTAAAGAAACATTAAAGCTAGGTTTTTCAAG
>CAVNYN010289336.1:0-30547 GCA_963692815.1 Nyctanthes arbor-tristis | reverse complement strand
CTCAATTTTTGGTAGAGAGCTTTGATTTCAGTTGGTTTCATTAGGACGCGGTGGTGGATTCTACGGTGGACGCCATGAGGGTGGAGACGGCGGTGGTTATGGCTTCTATGACCTACTGCCACTTCGGTTCCCACTGCTTCAGTTACCAGCAAATATACTCACACCAACAACTAAAGCTGCAGATCTTGATGAACCAGTAACCCCCGAGGAGGTTTGGATTTCCTAACATTCTTTTTATGGTTTAAGTTGTGAATGCTTTCGCCTTTCTGTCCTTGCTTTTTAGGCTTCTGCTTTTACCTAATCGATCATTCATTAACCTATATTATATTCCATTGAACTTGACTGATTTCCACTAAGCCTAATATGATTTCAATCCAAGCCTTTATCTGGCTTGGGGTCAAATTAATATCAAGTTCTTTTAACATTGTAATATTTATATGTATATGCATTATATGGTTTTCAATTTAGCACTTACATATCAAAATACTAAAAGACATAGTGATATTCATTGAAATTCTCAGTTAATTTCAGAGTTATGTTGCATTGTTATCTATAGCCGAATAATCAGTTGAGAGAACCTAAGCCTTGGCCATATAGTAGATTGAGCACATCTTTTAGTGATGTTTTGCGCGTTTTTTGAACAAACTTCAAAATCTTCATTCTTGAACAAATGGAGGGCACCAACTAGAGTTTTCCAATTAGTTGACCTTCTTATTTTAAACTCCAAACTTAAGGGGCTTTAGCTTCTAATAAATTTTTAAGCAATATAGTTAGGATTTACATTTTTTCTATGCTTTTATTTACATTTCCATATGTGACTGCATCATGCCCATATATTGCTCCCGCCTCTGGAAACACTTTGCAGCGTGGAGGAGACATGTTGAATTGTTTCTTCTCCCATAGCTATTTGATGAAGATTATTATGATATCATTCAGGGACAAGTAGGAAGATTTTAGGTCGTGTCATGAATAATAATCAATTTTTTCAGTCTCTAATGAATACCTTGCTTGGGAGGGTTTAGCTATGGAAGTTCTAGAAAACCTTGCTCATCTCTGCTCCAAGGACAATCCTCTTTCTCCATTAGTATTGAAGTGGAACTTGTGAATATTTTTTATTCTCATTGTCATAGCACATTTGGCAGAATATTAAAGAAGAAAACTATGTTTGCCGAGGTATACAAGACTGGACATTGGACAATGCAACAGCAATGGTCTGATCTCAATGTTGTTTATCAATATACAAAAAATTTTGAATAAAATATCCAATTTTCCGTAAAAGAGAATGACTTTATCTCTTCACTAAAATAGAGTAGTGGCACCTACCTCTCAAAGTTTTGTTACAAAATTTTTCATCTCATATGCCTACATGTATAGATAATGCCACATAGATTTAAAATATATGTAGCGTACATAAATGCATGTTGCAGAATATTCACGTAGTATTTGAATATTTTCATACTGAAGCCTTCAAATCTTTATTTTTATTTTATTTTTAGGTATTACAAAGGAAATCTAACCCTTAACTAAGAATATGAACAACCAACAACCATGTCATTAGATTATAAAGGTTTCAAAAGGAAAAAAGAGATTAAAAAAAAATAAACTGAATGATTCAAACTCAAAAATAATTTTTTTTCCCTTTATGTATAAAATTGTCATTATTTTTGTAATTTAAGTATGAAAGGTTAGGAGTGGTCCCCTAATTATGATGCATAAATAGATTTTTTTTAAGATATTTTTTTTTTCATGTTCCTCTTTTGAAGCAGCTTCTTGCTTTTTTTCACAATCATATTTGATGTATGAAGTGAAAGTATAACAAGAGAGTACTTCGTAGATTTGGGGATTCTCAAATAGAAAACATGCATTAATTTATGTATGCATTAGCTAACTTTTGATATGAGAAGATCTTGCTGTTTCATTCAGTGATTTATCTATTACCATTTGCAAACATTTTCCGTTTTTTGGCTACCTTTTTCTTCCATTTACCTCTTTCATTCCTATGATTATTAGCAATGATGAAGATATTCTTAGCCAAAGTGTTAGGAGTCTTAAGACAAGTCTAGATTCTAGGAACATTACCATTTACATGCTTTACTTAATCTATCAACCACTTGAAGTTTGATCAATAGAAATGCAGAAGTGAGGAAATGTTTATGACAGTAATGCATAATCTATGTCAGTTTTAATCTATCAATCACTTAAAAGATTGATTAATAAAAATGAGGAAGTGTGGAAAGGTTATAACAGTAATGCATAATCTTTGTCAATTAAGAAGCTAAAGCCCCTTAATAGCTTTTTTTTTCTATACATTTTTTCTATGCTTTGTTTGCTGCTAGAAGTGTCAAAAATTATTTTTCACCTCATGGCACTTCTTCGTAAAATGTTCTGTTTCAACTTTGTGCACTATTTTTTTGCTGCTGGAAGAATCAAATTGGGAGTACCAAAGTGGTGTTTGGTCTGTTTAGTAAGAAAATTGGCTAACTCTCCAAGATCTACATCCAACTTTCTGAGAGAACTTTTTAGGACATATTTTTCACTCTACTATTATCTTTGAATTGTGTTTGTTGTCATTCTTTTCCTAGCCATGTCACATGCCATTGTATTTTTACATCAGAAGTCTAATTATTGAAAAGAATTGGACTACTTCAAGTCAAGTCTATGATGATTTCAAACAAACAGAGAATGCCACTTGATGAAATTGAAGGCAAGTGTTCTAAACACCCATTTTCCTAACCTTTTTTCATCACTTTTTTTTTTTTTAAACTTCAAGTGAAGGTGCAATGAAATGCATTCAAATCTATGTACATCACTGTATATTTAGAATAGGGTGACACTTAGATCTTTTTTTTGGTCAAATATGTTTTATAAATTTAAAATGAAACCAATATCCTGGATATTCTATATGACTGTCATAGGGTAAAGAAAGGTGGTTCTAATATAGATAAAGAACTTTATTTGGGGTAACAGATTATTACTTCAAATTAGAAATATACAAAAAAAATATACTGATTATTATAACAGATTACAAGATTCTATTATATTCATTCTGCATGACTAATGAAATGGATCTATTGGAATTGTTCATATTGCTATTTGAGATGAACTCAAGTCTTCAAATAAAATTCCTATTACTTTTTTTTATCTAAACTTCATAAATTGGATATATTTCTCTCAACTATAACCTAGAATATAATTAAAAAGTCTCCAATTCAATTCAATTCAATTTATAAAAACAATTTATAAAGAGAATTTATAATGAGTGGAAATGAGTGGTGGAGATTTAATTGAAATTTGAAATGTATGGTGATTGTTAAGTAGTTGTCAAATTAACAGTCAATTCATAGTAGGTAAATTTATAAACAGTAAAAATAAAGAGTACCAAACAAGCCAATATATATTGGTAACAGTAGTAAATTGTAAGAACTAATGTTGTTAACTCAAAGTGTGTTGGTATATTTGCCAAGCATTAATCAAATTAGGATATTTGCTCAAGTTTTCACTCTTTCTTGCGATCAAAAGCACCATTATTTACTTTGAATTTCAGGTATATTTTTTCTTCTATAAATGATATTGATTTTTCCTCCATTATTATTTTATTTTTCTTCTCCTTGGAACTATGATTTTCTCTTTCAGATTATAGTGATTTCACATTTACCTCTTATCAAAATATTTACACAATGCATTAGGCTTATTTTTGTGCTAATGAATTAGTATTAGTAAAGTAGCTATGAGTGTCATTTCTTTTCCTGTGTCGTTTAATTTCCGTTGCTTTTGTCATGTATGAGATAAGTTCTTTCTTGGATGCTTCAATCTTTTGTTCAGTATAAATTGATTTGTTTGCTTCTAGATTGCACTGTATTTATCATGTTCTAACTGTTTTTGAAGATAAGGATTGCAACCGTCACGTTAATTTGCTAATTTATCATGGTCTAATTTGCTCACTTGACTAAAGCTTGAATTTTGTAGATAATATAATAACTTGGCATTCAATTCTTCATAGTGTGCGAGAGCAATACTAAGAGTTGTAAAAAAGATTTCTATATAACAATATAATAATAATATAATGATATAATATTAAAGTAGCTGAGTTTGATATTGGGATTCATAATAATATTCTCTTTCACTTTCATACATTAATTCATAATAATATTCTCTTTCATGATTAATTTTTTGGTTACTAACTCGATAAAGTATTTATCTTTGCATAATATTATTCGTTTTCTGTAGGCTTTAGTACTTAATTGACATGGTTAGAGCACTTCAGTTATTTTTCTTTTCATTTTGTGGTGATCAGGTTGTGGAATTAATAAATTTTCGTCTTGAATCTGGGAATCAGAATGTGAACTTGCAATTTTACTAGCAAGGTATATGAGTTTGATTTTGTTTAAAATTATTGTACCAGAATTTGTTTGATTTGAATAGGTTGTGTGAATCAGCTACTTCTCATATAATATGATACATGTGTTTTCCTTTTCCCTAAAACTCTTATATTTTGTTTTGGACTTTCGTGTTCCTTTTTTTTTTTGGTTGAAAGTGAAAATAGAATTTCATTGTATATCACGGAGAGTCACTATAGGCATACAATCAACCCAACAAAATTCATGTTCTATTTTAAATATGAAATACTAAAATTATTTGAATTTACGTATAAACTCATAGTAGAATAGGCAAGCTTGCATTTTGGTTTTGCTTGACTAATATATGCTCAAAAGCTTTTGAATTTTATTACACTTCTCAATCTTGGATATTTTATTATTCTCTTTGTATGGCTGCCATAATAGATTATTTTAATATGCTTACATGTAGTACCAAATTTATTCTGCAAGTTATTCCACTCTAAATAAGTTGCAGTGAAATCATTTCATTTGTAACTAAAACTACAAAATGTAAACCATATATATTTGTTTTAAATAGTGTAACCATCTAAAAATAAATATTTGTTTCATTTTCTCTTACTCGATGGATATGCTTCTTATTGCCCAGTAAAAGCATTTAAATCATTGACCCCTCTTTCTTTTTCAATTTTAAATTATTTTATTTTTTTAGATGATAAAATTATTGGGTTTTGCTTTGGGGGTTAGAATTTGTTTAATATGGTCATTTAATATGTGTTCTGGTCTTCTTTATACATCGTACTTCAATTTCTACTTGCCAAGCTTTCTGGTGCTACAGTGTTTCCCAATCTTTGTTTGTGAATCTATTTTGTGCAAGTGAATGTATGTGTATTTGATGAATTATATGGGGTTCTGGGTACTTACATATCAATTCTGTTATTGTGATGATTTGAGATCCAGATGCATGATTATTTATTTATTTATTTTTGGAGGTGGATGGTTCAAAAAAGAGGCTTTGATGCAGAAAGAATAAGAGAATGGAAAACTCAACTTAGAATGCAAGAAGTTGCAAAAGAATAAGAAGTTGAAGCCGTTCTCAAACCTCAAAATCATTTTCTCTGTCTATTTTATTGAAGAAATTTATTTTAACATTTGAACCCACCATTCTATGTTTTTTGGAGTAAATAGTCATCCTATATTCTTTCTTATCAGACTTTCTTGGTTGCATTTTGCTTAAGGATCACGTTGATGCATACGGGAACAGAACCGGTGGATGAAAGTTTTGGGTTTTCATGTTCTATTTTAATTATGAAATATTCAATTCTAAATTATACGATATTGCTTAATCTACTACATCTGCTGGTGTAAAATGTTGACTTAGAATCTGCGCTACTATCTTCGATTCATTGCATTTGTTGTGAATGTGAAAAGTCAAACATCCAAATCTTCCGAAGTTTGTGTTCTATGATTTAAGGATTTGGTTTGTATTATTAAGGAATTCGGTGAGAAAATCCCTTTAATTTACTTACCTATGTGGTGTTATTTACCTTGCAATATATGTTTTTATCGTATGGGCATTTATACAATAATATGTTTATATTTGTTTATTTTACATGTATATAAAGAAATTTTACACAATTTATAGTGATTGAAATTGAAAGAATTACCTGTTAAGAAAAAAGAAAAAAGGAAAAAGAAAAAGAAAGGAAATTGGAAGAACTGTCTTTTATTATATTGGTACTAATATGTTGTCTCCTATAAAATATATTTTCATTAGAGAGTATGCATACTTGATACTATTTTGATAACTTAGTCTTGACCGTTTTGTTAATATAGTTTATTTATTTCTAAAAATAAACACTTCTTATGCATCGCATGGGTACATAAAACTAGTAATATATTACGGTGGATGAGCTTAAGCGGCCCCACCTACAGTTTCCCGCCCAAAGTCAGTTGCTGGCTTGGTTATTTAATTAATGCATTGGAACATACACCAGCCTTTGTTTTCACCCGTGGCTACTCAATTTATAGAGGGAGAATCTACATATCTTTCTCTTCTCTATCCAGACTTTCCTCTCTCTCCTCCTCTCGGTGCCATCTTCTTTCTTCCTTAAACCCTGTTATCTATGCATAAATTTTCTTTCATTCGTGTTTGATTCTCATTTTCTATCGGTTGTTTCACAACGGATGATCGTATTTGGTGGCTGACAGAGTTGATGGGTAGTCTAGATTTTTCTATATTCTAGCCGTCACAGCCCCGATACTGACAACGGCTAATCCAGCGACATTTCTTTTCTGGGTTTTAACAATGATTACTGGTAGTTCATAAATTATGTGTAACCACAAACAACATCTGAGTAGTAAATTATTATTACCAAATATAAAAGCAACTGATCATGTCTGCAATCCGTATGTAATAAAGCAACCTATTATTATAACAAAGTTTAGTAACAAAATAGAAAGCAAAAGCAGACGGATCCAATCCATTTGCTCGATTCTTAAGCATGTGTTTGATTCTGATTTTCAACAAAATCAGAATCAAACGGCCCCTAGCTAGGTAAAGCAAGTAAACAACTTCAAAATGATCATACATGAACGACTGATTAATTTATTATTCAAAATGTTATACCCTGAGTTCCCAGGCTATCCGCATATATTGGAATAGTTGCACGGACGCTGACTGTAAATTTTACTATCTTTACCAATGCACTTTCCATAGACATCGCGGTTGCAAAAAGGACGGTTACGCTGCAGGGAGTCATAAGAAATCCGTTTCCGAACCCCACCAGAAGATCCAACTTTGGTAAGATCGTCCAAACAAAGCAAACATGTAATAAATAGTTAGACAATGAATATGAATTTTAATTAGTTAGCATATATATGTCCAATTGAAAAGCGTAATACAAATCATTACAATTCCTATTGTAACAAAATGAATACTAGAGGACTCTCCAACCTAACCGTCAATCCATTTTCTTATTATTTTGTCCATCTCAAGTCCTCCGCATTGATTATCCTTCGTCTATGGTTTTCCCCCTTTTGTTGGCACGTTCAGTTTATCTCTGGTACATGTACTAAAATATAATATAATGGTAATTTACAAAAATATTAAAAATTTAAGGTGTTTGGCAAATTTAAAAAATCAATCATAAATAAAAGGTCACTTTCAATAGCAAAATTTCATTTATATGTCCTTCTTATAACTATATAAATTCTAAAATCCATAAATTTACCTTATACAAACTAGCCTACCAAGGTGAAAAAATTTCAGGTCTTTCAGGAGTACCCAAATGGTACCCTATTAAATTAATGGTGCCCTATTACTATTAGGGTACTCCAGTACGGGCCAATGAGAAACCTCACACGTGGGTTTTTAACCCTATTTTTAGGGCCCTTGAACCTCGTATGAGGATTGTTGATTGGTCTGGAGTATTCTTAGAGTACTCGATATTTTCTCTTATCAAAGAGCACGATGTGTGGTGAGGCTCACAAAAATAACTGAAAGCTATGTCAGACATGTTCTAAAATTTTCCTTCTTCAACAATATTAATTTAGTTTTTTAAATTCATCGGTTTGAAAAATGAAAGTGTGGACTCTACAAATGCATACATACACAAACATACATACGTATATATATAATTAACAAGGATTTTGATACTACTCAAAGGTGGTGGGGATGGGTAGGTTTAGTTTTTTTTTTTTTTCCTTTCTTTTATTATTTTTAAACTTTTTTTTAAAATTAAAAAGTTAAGGGGTATAACAGTCATTTTGTTAAAAAATTAACATAATAATGATAAAAAGGACCTATCTTGAGAATTTATGAAAGATTAGGGACCCAGGAAGTTGAAAAAAAGGCTAGGGAACCAATCGATTCTTAACTCAAAGGTTGGGGACGATTTGTGAAATTAACCCTAAACAAATAGTAACCATTAATATGATAGGGTTAATTTCATATTTCATCCCCAACCTTTACAGTTAGTATCGCATGTGTCTATTTTTTTGACTTGCTGAGTTCCCAACCTTTCAATAACTCACACAATAGGTCATTTTTTACGGTTTCCATCAATTTTTCTATTAAGTCCCTAGTCCAAATACCCTTTTTATCTTATATTTTTAAATTAAAAAATAAAAAGATTAAAAACAAAAAATATATATATAAAAAAAAAAAGAAAATGGGCGCGACCCCATGTGATGCTGGAAATGGCAGCTCAATGAGAGATCTCTTCCCTTCTTCTGCCATTTCCGGCATCGATTTTGCTATTAGAAATACTGGAAATGGCAACAAAGTATTGCCATAAATGGTAGCACCTTGCTGCTAGTGCTGCCATTTCCAGCAGCCGATAGGCACAATTCTAAGTGGAGCACTTGTGACTCATAATGTACACGTGTTGTGCCAACTCATTCACGTGTATGACTCAGATTACTTACTATCTTATTGGTATTGAGCTCAACTTACTGTCCTGTCAGGTCGGATCCTTCATTTCGTACCGACCTGCCAGGTCAGTCGGATGCCAACACCAACTATACAATCTCCCATCTAGATAAATAACACTACTCAATTAGTTGCCATATATACAATTAAAAGAGTAGATGATACATTATCATTACTATTCCAAATGTAACAAATAGGGCCGGCTCTGAGTATTTAAGTGCCCTGTACGATAACAGAAAATGGTTTTTTTTTTTTTTTTGACAGGAACAGAAAATGGTTTCCCCTTCAATTAAATTAGGGCTATATTAGAAAAAATAAATCATACTCTAATCACAATATTTCACATTAAAAACCATAGTTTTCATTATGCTACCCTTGTTTTCTTGTTAACTTGTTATCTGTATGGTATGACTATGATGATGATGATGATGATGATGATGATTATTATTATTATTATTATTATTATTATTATTATTGTTTTTTATTTTTTTATTTCTTTGGTACAAAGGGGGATGGGGGAGGGGATGTGGGGGGTGCGAACCCAGGTAATCTCGATAAGGGGTTAGGCCCTTAACCACTTGAGCTAAACCCTTGATCTTCTTCTTCTTCTTCTTCTTCTTCTTCTTCTTATTATTATTATTATTATTATTATTATTATTATTATTATTATTATTTTGTTCTCTAATTATTAACGACAAATTTAGGCTTCAAAGCTAGGCATTGTTTAATTTTCAAAATAATAAAATATATTCAAATTCTTAACTCAATAACTTCCATTAATTTTTTTTAAATTAGTGATAGAATAATGCTAATTCTTTAACAAATGAATATTCTAAAAGTTTTTTAAAAATTTTAACGTCACACCTATTTAACAAAAAAATTTTGGTGTCTCTTAGATGATGAGGCCCTGTGCGATCGCAATATTTGCACATCTTCAGGACCACCCATGGTAACAAATTCCAGAGAACAAATCTCCAACAGTTTAATTATTCCTTCTTTTGAGCAATGCATTTTCCCCTTTTTTTTTTTTGGTTCGCATCTCAAGTCTTCCTATGAAGTTTGATATCAAATCCTAGAAATGAACTTTAAGTTGCATGGATTACTAATCGGCTGACACAAGTTTTTGTATCCTCATTTTGAAAAATGATTATAAATCACGATAAGAAAAATTAATTTCTTGTTATATATACTTACCTTTTGGGCTTGGCTTTCCTTTTGAAAGTGCTGAAGGAGAATGTTCTTGGTCATTTGCGGTCACGCTGCCTTTACAATTTACCATATCGATCAAAATAAACATGAAATGAAACATATCAATAATAACAATAAAATAAAATATTAAAAAGTTTTGAATTAATTATGTGAATGAATGCCTACATACATGGTACTGTCTAAATATATATTCTATTTTTTTACTTATAATACATATAAAAAAGTTTCACCAAACAAATTCTGAGTAGTATTGATTTATATTTACAAAGTATTAAAAAAAAAAAGTTTAACAAAACGGACTATAAGTAATATCAATGTTACACTCTACAGAGTTAATTACCTTTTGATCCACCTTTGTACCGTAACAAATTTCTTGCATTTGAAGGAAAAAATAGCATTAAGATAGATAGAAAAAGAAAGAAAATAAGAAAGGGCTTTTGAATCATGTCTGTTTAGCTGAACTGAACAATGGTGGAGGGCTGTTGTGATTTTGTGGCTATATATTTTTTCGTGTTAGATTTTTGGCTATAAATATAGAAAATAAAGATAATCACGAAATGCATTTTTCTAATTTTGTCTATCCCAAGTCTTCCCCATTGACTCTCTCAAAAAAAAAAAAAAATGGAGTCTTCCCATTGACTTAGTCAATATTTTGTTTGTTACGATAACGATAAAGATAAGAGAAGGCACTTGGAACTGGATCACGAGAGTATATTTCTCTTAATTTTTGCACTAAAATATAAAATAAAAAATCGGGTTGAAGGGTTCGTAGGGCTTGAATATGTCAGAACTAAATGTGTACATTGATTGATGATATATCATTCCTTTCCGCACCCTTACAATTCCATCTTTGTGTTATAATAATAACAATTACTGCTGAATAAAACTGATGGATGTACTTAAAAAAAAAAAAAAAGGAAAAAAATAAGGTGTTGGATGTGAAACTTATTTTTTGTGACTCAGCGATAACTAATAACTAATAAATTAGTTATCTCTTCATCAATTGGTCTAGCAACTTTTCGTATGCACAGTTTTCTCAACCAATTCAAACTTCAACCTCCAAAACCTATGAATAAATGAGTCCTATTAGTCGTCATAATCGCGAGTATATTTGATGAAGAAATCCCAACAAAATACATTATTATTATTACTACTACTACTACTACTACTACTACTACTACTACTACTACTACTACTACTACTACTACTAGTAGTAGTAGTAGTAGTAGTAGTAATAATATAGCACCCGTGCGATGCACGGGTAGAACAACAGATAAAAGATTACAATATAAAGTTAAAATAGAGATGTCAAATATTTCGTTTTGAATAATCATCTAATCTATACAATGTCATGCTAATTATTCCGTTCATGCATATTACTATTCTATAGCAAAAGCCATGGACTTAAATGACACAAAATCATCAAACATCTATGCCTGTGTTTTAGATTGAGTAGCACACACATACGAGCACGCAAAAATTGTTTTTGCCACCCACACTGATTGTTTAGCCGAAAGGAATAGGTTTCAACGTTAATAAAAGCAAAATTATATAAAGGAATTAGAAAATTTTATTGAGACATAAAAAATTCTTGACAATTATGTAATCTTCTTATTTGTATGTATTTAATTCCTATAACCCACTAATTATATAACCCACTAATCTCATCGGCAAGATATAAATAATGTTTGCAGAAAAAATCATAATTGAGATGATTAATTGACATACAGAAATGAAATAAGGATAATGTCTAATGTTAGGATAGCAAAAATATAATCTTGCGGAATTATTTGTTAAAGCAATTAGAATACAAAATAAGAGTCAATAAATACTTGTTACGACGATAAAAGTATTTTAGTATAAGGTAACATAATAGATAAAGTTTATTAGAATCTCGTGAAAGCAATATATGAAGAAAAATATAGTTACCGCATAGCTAAAGAACTCAATGCATATTTAAGTTGCAGAAAAATTTTTATGTTCTAAAAATTAGTATTAAATGTTGAATAGGAATTTGCTTTTGGTTGGAAACTAGTTTTATTTTCATGAATTCATCTATAATGGTAAATGAATCAATATAATTCAGTATGATTAGCATCTTCCCCATTCAGTTGAGTCGGTGTAGTCTACAATCTTTCAGCCCAATTTTTATTCTTTTAGATCGTGTTTTAGATTTTTTATTTTTATTATTTATTTATTTAATTAATCTAAACTAATTCATTTGGAAGAATTTGGGTGGCCATAAAAAAATTATTGTTCCATAAAAGGTGAATTATTGAGAAAGAGTATCACAATCTAATTCGTTATTGCCGTATAAATAAAGTGATGTCTAAAAATAAGACATCGTAAAGAAAAGAAAACAAATAATCATTCGGAATATGATAAAAACAAATAATCATTCGGAATATGATAAGAAAAAATAACCAAGAGGTGAATTATTCAGAAAAACCATTCCAACACAATTTGTCCATAACGTATAAATAAAGAGATGACTAAAAATAAGATGTCGATATTTTCAATGGGAGGTGAAAATTGTTTTCTAGAGAAAATAGAAAAAACTATGCTTAATAAGATTATACTATGGAATTTAAAAACCATTTCTATTTGTGTATATTAAAAGCACAAAAGTTGAAATTTAGATAGAAAATTTATGCAATCAACCGCACCATAATAATAATCATTTGCATGAAAAACCAATAGGGATACTAAAAAAAATAGACATGCTCTTTTGAAAAGGACATACCAATTTAGGTGGTGTCTACGGTATGTTCATTACTATATTGATTATTTTTCAATATTGTACTTAAAAAATGTAAAGCATATATATTTGAAACATAATAATAAAGTGTGGGAAATATTTCACCAACTATTTAGAAATTCAATACATTATGGATATATCAGATAATTTTAAAAAGTTAATATGTACACGGATTTGAATATGGAAAATGTAATTTGAAAGAATGGGAATGATCTGGAATAGATAAAGAGAGGAGATTTGAATGTGCATAAAAAGAATCCCCAATTTGTAGGTGTCTAATATAGGAAATGGCGAAAATAGACGTCTAAAAAAAATATAACATATGAGGAAAACTGAATATCTAATTTGCAGGCGTCTAAAATAGGAAATAAATAACATATAAGGAAAACTTAGGGTAAACTACAATTTACCACAAGAGTGTAGTATCTATAGACACCGCGGAAAAGGGCAGAAAAATTGCGGTGTCTATAGTCATAGTAACTCTTGATTTAGATATTAATGAATTATTATTATTACTAAAATTCTCGCTCATGTGTTGCATGGGAAGAATAACAGCAATAAAAAAAATACAACATTAACATGTACTTAATGTTAATCAAACATATATTAAATGAAATAAAAGTAATATACATTTAATTTAGCCGTCACACTTAATTTCGATTTAATACCATGTAATATAGTATGTTAATAGTGCCATACGATGCATTGAGGTATATTATATGGGTAATCACAATAGATCTTTTAGTGTTATATATCTGGCGTTGGATCATTTTCAAAATAAAAATAATAATAGTGCTACTAAGAAAAAGTAATGTAAAAAAATTTGTCTAACTAAATCAACAACAGATTATATTTACACTAATGTGTGCAATAAATTAAAGCTTTAAAGGGAATACAAAATAGAGAATAAAAAATTGATATAAACTTTTTATAAATTTCTGTAAGAAAGATGTTCTTAATTATACAAAAAATCACCGGTTGTTTTTTAAAGAAGAAAGTTTATGAAAGTTATTTTAATATGCAAATTATATTTTAAGAAAGTAAGGAAAAAATTAAAAAATGTAAAACAAATTTAATCATTATCTAGTACAATCAACAGAAAACTGATAATCATCTAAAGAGATTCATGTGAATTTCTCTAAGAAGATATTCTTAATTATCAAAAAATTATATAATAATAAAAATAAAAATAAAAAGTAGGGAAAAAATTAAAAAAATTTAAAACAAATATAATTGTTATATGAGAATAAAAGTCATAATCATCCAAAGAGATTCCTATGAATTTCTTTAAAAAGATATTTTTAATTATCCAAAAAAAGATGATAAAATAAAAACAGAAAGTAGGAAAAAAATTAAAAAAAATAAATTTAATGTTATCCAACGTTAGGGATGGCAATAGGACGGACATTACCCGATACCCGCGGGTACCCGCCCCGTATTATCCACCTTGTTAAGTACTGGTGGGTACGGGGTGAAGGATTTCGCCCAGAAGGATTTAAATCTAAGTAATGAGTTGGTGAGAGCTTGATCTCAGATACTTAAGATGGAAACAATAAACCTTAGTCATCCCAATTAGTACCTATTTTGTCGTATTTTTAACTAACCTAATCTATTCAAAATTTGAGTTTTCTTAAAATAAAAAAAAACTAATTCAAAGACAAACCAAACTCTATCTCTAAATCAAATCCCCTCCTCTCGTCTCTGTCTCTGTCCAACTCAAACTCTTCAACTTCAAGTCTCCATTAGTCTACCCCATCTCAAAGTCTTCACCGCCGCGCCGCACTGCTTTTTTTTATTTAAATATTTTTTCTTAACGGAGAGTAACGGGTAATTTTTTGTCGCACACTCGCCCCGTTGCCATTCGTATCCAATAGTGATGTCATCAATGACGTCACTAGTATTCTTATGATGTCAGACCAGTAATAAAAAATTATAATACCAGATAACTTCTCTTATTATTAATAATAGATTATTATTATTATTATTATTATTACACTGATATATTTAATTGAGAGTCTATGCCTTAATAGCGGCCCAATGGTTCGTTGGACCATGGTCTATGGGCTGCTCACTGTCCCCTTGGGCGCATTAACAGTCTATGAATAATAATGAATGAATGAGCATCTGTAAAAGAGCGTTAGAACCCTAACATCAAAAACACACACAATGATACTAGGTAATATGAACCCTATTCTAAGTGTATACCACAATTCTACGAGTATGGTCGTAGCTCCACGCGCATGCATCACATTAATATAGAGAGTTTCTTGTGGCTTGGACACTTCCGATAGTCAAAATACGAGATACGGTACTAAGGGTGGCGGGTACTTCTCCAACATTGAAAGTGGTCCCGAAAAGAAATGCCATTTTCTTATTTTGTCCGTCTAAGGTCTTTCCCTTGTCCGTCGACTTCACTTGGTCTCAAGTCTTTGTTTGGTTTGATACATTTATAAGAGAAGAAAAATGGTTTTCGGTCTATCTTTTATTTATTTACTTATTATTTATTCTTTATACGTGGCCGGACTTGGGGATTTCTAGAGTTATTTTTAATGACCTTCAGAGTAATGATAAATTTTCATATTAATTTACCAACTAGTTGTATATTAACAAGAAGGGTAAAACTGTCAATTAAGACATTTAAATAATTTGAATTTTAGATATTTTAGAGTTAAAATTGTATATCAGTGAACAAATTAGAAAACCAACGGGGAACTAATTGATGACAGTTTTACCATTCTTCTTAATATATAACAGGTGAACTAATTGGTCAACTAATATGGAAGTTTATCATTACTCATATTGAATAATAGCACAAGGAACCGAGGAACCCTTTTTCCCGTTTTCTTTTCCTTTATTTTTTATTTTTTATTTTTTTGTTTTTTGCTTTTTATTTTTCCCCTCCTGGAAGGCGTAGCCTCACGGCCCTCACCACGTTCCAACTTGAGGAATTAACGGAATATATTGAATCAAGTAAACAACTTTGAAACAAGTTCAACATAACGCTTTACACTTTCCCGGCCGGCCTTTCCTCATGCTATGGTCAAGTGGGACGAACTTGGAGTTGTGTTATGTTTAGGGGAAATTAGTGCTGGCAGATTGCAGATTCATAGACATTTTTAATACAAAAAGGAAGATGATTTGAGAGCTGGTATCGTGCCCTTTTTCCCCAGGAAAATTAACATCGATATAACCGTCCTATGAAATCAAACAATAGATCAATATGAGGGTAGATGCCATATAAAAATGCTCTCTTTGTTATTGGTAAATTGAGACCTTGACTCGGTAGAGTAATGACGCACTAATCCCTTGAAAATATATAGGCTACAAAACCAACACATGTTGTTCCAATATTGATCCTTGATAGCCTTCTACGTCATCAATCGATGCCTCTCGAATCTAACAGTCCTTTTTTCCCCCCTTTTTTAAAAGGAAAATATCACTAACATCGCAAATCAAGACTCTCCTTCTCTCACCCGGGGCGAGATAAAGATAGGAGCACAATCCGCCCAAACGACATCACAATCCAAAATTAAAGCAAGAAAGGCAATATTGTGGGTTATTTTATTTCTATCTCTAGGAATATAATAACACCAGTTGTTGACAACGAATTATGCTGGAATTAGATCGTCTTCAACAATTGAATGATTCTTGATTATTCTTCTTTATTTCCTTCTTTTTCCATCACAAGACATGTAGTTCGAGAGTTTAATATTGATAACGAAAAGTAAGTAGCAAAAAATAAAAATCCTCCCCCTCATCGACATGGTGGGGGGTTTTTATAGGAAGATACGGCCAAGTGGAGCACTTCAGGGCATATACTCCACGTATCTGATCTGAGTCATAGATGGCGTCCACGTGTATCTGGTCACCACCCGCGTGTATGATAAGGATCGCTTGTTTCCACTAACTGGATAAGTTTGGTTCTTTTTAGTACGATGGAAATATACAACCTATCTATGAGGTCGGTTGTCTCATCAACAATTGCCCCCTTGAGTTCACTTCCTCTTGCAAGTGATGGAGGTGAACTCGATTTTATGGAAAGGAAAAAAAGCCTTTCTCTGCAATTTTATTCTGACGAAGCGTCTCCCGTACGCCAGTTCAGGGTAGTGGGACATGTGTCAACACGTTGATGATAGATTTGTATGGTCGCGCTCGGGAATCTTAAAGGGTAGTAGCAATTAATGATAACCCTAGGACTTCTTAGGGTTTTAGTGGTGGTAGCAATTAATGATAACCCTTCGGTGTCTTCCAATCTTCTTCTTCAGTATCTTCGCGAGAGATTCGCAGGTAAAAAACCGGTTTTCGTTCCTTGCATTTTAGTACTTTTAACACTTCCTGTTCATTCCATCAACCATGAGTCAAGAAAGTGAGACGCATTCCCCAAGGGATTTTGGTGACTCCGTCTCCATTGTTACCGCGGTACAGACGGCTGACAGAGGAAAAAAGAAGGTAGTGGAAGGCGCCGTCGTAGGCGAATCGTCTAGGGAGGAAGTCATCTGTTCGACTGATGAGTCTCTTGAGGGGGTTTGGACAGAAATGGAGGGTGCCATGTTGGCCGAAGAAGGGGAGAGCTCTTGAGCGATCCCCTTGGCTGTTAGGATCCCAAGCAGAGAGGTCAGTCCTCTGGTCGAAGAAATAGTATGGCAACGACATTCTCCTCACGTGGGGCCCTATCAGTCGCCTTTTTCTTGCAAAGATCTTCCCTCTATTGTTACCGAGCAGGAGATAAATTATTGGAAAAGGAAGTATAGGATTCCTGACTCAGTGCATTTCTTCCTCCCCTACTTTCCAGAAAGGACGGATTGGCCGCCAGAAGGTTGCGTGGCTGCAAACGTGAGAATGTTGGAGGCCGGGGTTCGATTCCCTCTCACTCATCTCATAGCCGACCTCCTTAGAGAATGGGGGTTAGCGCCCAGTCAGATGGCCCCCAACAGGTGGAGGGTGATTACGACGTTCTACATTTTGTTCGCCTTGTCTGACTATCCCAAACTGACTTTTGATGAGCTGAACTATCATTTTGAGTTCAAGGCGTGTGATGGAATGGGATCTGGATGGTTCTATTTTATGAAGTGCAAGGGTCGGCAGATGTTAATTACGGACTGACCTGATTCAGTGAATGATTGGAAAGATGGGTGGTTTTTCGTTGGCGGAGATTGGGCATCACCGAGCCGTCCCAATGATAGACCCATTTCCATTTTATACCAACCTAAACGGAGTAAGTATTGGCCTTTTATGGTTTGGACCTGAAGGTTCTCTAATACTTATCATTTTTCTTCGTTTTCAGGGATACCGGTCCTAGAGGTCAGCACAGAATATTTAAAGCACGTGGCTGCCGTCGCTACTCAAGGCGGACTTCATAGCTTGTCAAAATTCTTATTGACCGAGGAGAATCTATTATTGGCCAGCCTGTCTTCTGTTTCTCCGTGCAAAGTGCTGGCCCCAGCCCCCAAGTGTACACCTACATCAGCCCTCGTTAAGGATATCTAGGGAATGGAGTTTTGACTAACTTTTGATTTTGTTTATCCAGGTCTCCACATCTTATGCAAGATTCCAGTGATTGAGAAGAGAATGCCGCCCAAGGAACTCACCATTGCTCAAAAGGTGGCACCTCGGAAAGCTGGCTCCAGGAAGGAACAATTGGCCCCTTTACAGTCTTCCGGAAAGAGACGGGGTAAAGAGTACCGATTTGGTGAAGATGCCCAATGTCCACAGACATCTCCAACCCATCGCTCAGAGGTCAGTACTAGATCTGGAGCCACCAATCTTCCTAGGGCAAGCCAAGAGCTCCCTCCTACTCATCCTGGAAATCAGTCCGGTGTTGCGACTCCTCTGCCTTCGAGTCAAACTAGCTGGGGATTCATCCTATGAGGTCACAGGTGGCAGAGAAAATGAAGAGGCAGTTCCCAGAATGCTACCTGGAGTACTATAAGACCTCTTCACCCATACCTTCAACCACAAAGAACCTTTCCCGTTCTATTCAATGGGCAATGGAGGCCCCAGCTCGGGCCTGGAATGTACGGGAGGAATCCATGTCCAATAACATGACCATAGAGGATATCGTGGCTTCCTCGATATCGTACATGGCCCGGCCCTGAACTATCAACAGAAGGCCCTTGTGATGGTTAGGGATAGGGAGGAGGAAGTGGAAAATTTGAAGAAAAAGCTCGCCTGTTTTGATTCTAATTTGAGGGTTGAAGCTATTAAGCGGTAAAATACGGAGAGCAAGGCAAACAGACTAATGGCTAAAGCTCTTGAAATGGAAAAACTCGTGATGACCGATAAGTCGGCCTGGGAGGGTATGGTGAAGTGCCATGCTACCGAGCTGGAGAAGAAAGTTGAAGAAGTAAGGCTCGCCACCAAGTCTCAGCTGTTAAGGAGTACAAAGCTTCCGATGAATATAACACCGACCTCAACCATACATACGTGGTCGCGTTTGACGAAATCATCGAAAGTCTTGTGGCTCAAAAACCGGGCAACCCCGTACAGTTCTTGTGCAAGGAGCTCGAAACGTACAAGGAAAAACAAGGGCTGTTTGATGCTCCTGCCAAAGAAGAACGCCCAGCTGAGGAGAGCGGAGCTCCTCCAATGGAGAATCGGGAGAATTGACTCCGATCTTACGTTAGGCAATACATTTTTTTTTGTATGCTAGTTAACAATGTTTTGTAATCACCAGACCTTAATGCCTTGTTTGTTTAATGAAATGATTTAAACATTGTGTAGCTTTATTTGTGTGATTTGAGTGTAGCCATCTTGGTGCTTACATTTTACTCGCTAGCATTTGAGCTCGATCGATTAAATAGGAGCAATGCTTTGTTTGCGAAGAGTACGAATTTCATTCTGGCTTTATCGCCTTTCTATATTGTTACAAAAGTATGAGAGCTCGGCTTATAGGCATAACACCTAGCCGACCTCAAGGGAAATTTTCATTGTCACCAGAAGTGACCTCATAAGGTTTTGAGACAAGGAAGGCTCTTCTCTCTTGATTTAGCTGAAATGCTTCTTGAGGTGTTCGGCATTCTACGGGTGCGGTAAAGCACTGCCATCGAGGGTCTCGAGCTTGTAAGTGCATTTGCCAATACACCTGAAATCACATAAGGTCCTTCCTAGGTCGAGGCTAATGTCCCCGCGACCATATCCTTAGTGTTCTGGAATACCCTCCTTAGGACCAAATCTCTGATATTAAACGCTCAAATTTTCACCTTGCAGTTATAGTATCAGACACTTCTCTGTTTGTAGGTGGTATTTCCTATGGCGAGCATCTCTTTCTTTTGCTCCAGGAGGTCGAGATTGGTGGTAATAAGTGTAGGATTGATTTCTTGGTCGTACTGTTTAACTCTGAAGGTAGGGAGTTCCATTTCAATTAGGATCACAACTTCTGTCCCAAAGATGAGGCTAAACAGGATTTTCCCTGTGGAAGACTAGGCTGTAGTACAGTACGACCACAGTACGGCTGGTAACTCTTCCGCCCATTGACCTTTTAACCCTTCGAACCTTGTCTTAAGGGTGTGCTTGATGACCTTATTTACCGCTTCTACTTGTCTGTTCAATTGGGGGTGGTTAGGTGTGGAGAAGTGCTTTCGGATTCTATGCTCTTTACAGAAGTTTCGGAAGTTTTCATTGTCAAATTGTCTTCCATTATCAATGACTACGAAATACGGTATTCCAAAACGGCAGATAAGGGACTTCTACACAAAGTCGGTTGTCTTTTGCTCTATGACTATCACGCCCCCTCAATTTTACCACTTATTATTATTATTATTATTATTTATACTCAAAAGCGGAAGCTTTTTCGTTTTTGTGCAATTTGAGAGGATGGGACTTACAGAAACTACTTTTGTACAACTTTATTTAGCCTTAGAAAATGTTATATAACACAATACATTATGTTGGTAAGTATTTTATTTATTATCAAACCAAACTACAGAAAGGCGAAGCTTTTACATAGGTATACTTATTTATACAAAAGTTGCCACACTCGTTTATTGGTTTGGATATATTTTTATAGCCAAAATTATGTCTTGTAACTCTAAAATATAACTTCCCTTCTACATGCAAAATCCTCTTCCATCCGCGGGCATGATTTGGTTCTTGGCTTGCTTGACCATTTTCTTACCTCTGATTATCTACAAAATAGTGGAAAATAAAGATATGAGTACAACGTACTCAGTGAGTAACAAAATACTTCGATGCACCTTTCTGTTTAAGAAAAATGCACTTTCAAGAAAATCATCGGATGCACAAAGCCTTTAAATATACGGAAGGGCCCTATCACTAGTTAAACTACTACCTGTAGTATGCGCACGATTGACCAAGACCACACAGCAAGGCCACAGATTATCACATAGCCAGAATGACCAATACCACATAGCAAGGTCATGTTTCACAGAGTAATTCAGAACGGGTAGAGCATTAACTAGCGATTCAAATGCAATAAACCAATCGTTCTTTTCATGATAATGCATCAAGAGTTCAAGCATATCTTTATGAAAACATAACGAAAAAAGAAAAGGAATCAAAGTACCGTTACTCACCTTTCTACCACAAAGTTCTTTGAACAATTTTGGCTAGGAAATGCCTTCAAACTTGGGTTTTGGGGGTTGTTTTTCTTGCTATCTCATTTATGGACGAATTTACACAATTGTAGGGGATGGATGGTGATGTTTGGAAGAGTTTTTGGTGAATTCTCTAGCATTTGCCCCTTTTTATAGTTGTTTAGGTTTAACTTGATTTAACTAACTCTTAAAGTCTACCAATTACAAAGAGGACAATTGTCTTACAATTTTGCAAAACTAACACATTTCAAATTCCAAAAGTGACAAGTGTCCCCAAACTTGGCAAGAATAGCAACTTCCTTATTTACAAACATGACAAGTGTCTCAATACTTGTCAAAACTAGCATTATTAATTGTAAAAATATCATGTGTCTTAAAACTTAGCAAAAGTGATAAGTTTGTTATCTACAAGTATTACCAAACTTTGGCCTAGCTAGCATTTTTAATTGGGCAAACATTGTTAAAATTTTCGGGATGTTACAATGACTTTGGCCAAGGGTTCAGCTTTCGCCCACTTCATAAAATAATCAATGGCAACAATAGCAAATCGAACTCCGCCCTTCGCCGTTGGGAGTGGGCCGATTAGATCTATTCCCCATTTGGCGAAGGGCCACAGGCTCATCACCAACGTCAGGTTTGCAGGTGGTTTTCTCAAGAAGGATGCATATCTTTGACATCTGTCACAAATTTGGGCAAATTTGATCGCATCTTTTTTCAAGGTCGGCCAATAATATCCCTACCTGATCAGTTTAAAAGCAAGAGCTTGCACTCCGGTGTGATGCCCCTTGGTGTACTTCTTCCAATGCACATTGTGCTTCTTCTAGGGTTAAGCACTTCAGTAATAGAGTTGAAAAACCTCACTTATATAATTGTCCTTGTATCGTAGTGAAATGAGCCGACCTTAAGGAAGTAATATGTGACTGACCAATCCGTTCTGAGATGACGGCGAGCTCAACCGGGCTATGGGCACGCATTTTAGTGTGTCTGCTCCCTCACTGGTTGTACGCTAGACTCTGATCTGATGAGGACGTCACTTATTGCTGTTGAAGAGACCGTTAAGTATAAGTACAAAGTCTCTCCATGGGCTGGTTTTGATAGCAGAGGTAGGGAGGCTATGTGTTTCTTTATTTTCTGGAATGCGTCCTCACACTAAGACGTCCACTCAAACTTTTTGGCCTTTTTGATGACTTTAAAAAAGATTCGGCACTTGTCGGTGGCCCGTGAAACAAATCTGCTTAGTGTGGCCAACTTGCCAGTTAGACTTTGGACCTCCTTTATAGTAGTTGGGGTTTTCATTTATAGGAGAGCTTGTATTTTATTGGGATTGGCCTTGATTCCTCGTTGGCTTACCATATATCCCAAAACTTTGCTGGAGGAAACACTAAAAGAGCACTTCTTTGGGTTCAATTTCATCTTGTAAGCTTTAAACACTTTGAACATTCTTTCTAAATGGGCGACGTTGTTTGAGGCCCTCCTGCTTTTCACTAGCATGTCATCCACGTAAACTTCCATTGTCTTTCTAATTAAGTGATGGAACATCATGTTAACCAGATGTTGGTATGTGGCGCCGACATCTTTCAACCCGAATGGCATCATTTTGTAACAGTATAATCCCCTATCCGTGAAAAAAGAGGTTAGTTCTTCGTCTTCGGGAGCCATGGATATTTGATTATACCTAGAATATGCGTTGATGACCGTCATCAGTTCGTGTCTAGCTGTGGCATCTACCATCCGATCAATGTGGGGGAGGGGAAAACTGTCCTTAGGGCATGCCTTATTAAAGTCGGTGAAGCCAATGCAGAGTCTCCACGACCTGTTTGTTTTAAGGACCATAATTGGGTTTGCTCAACAGCTTCGTAACGTCCCTAGTTAAAGCCTCTGACCTTTCAGGTCCCATCCTCTGGCATTTTTGTACAACCAGCTTAGCACAAGGGTTAACATTGAGGTAATGGCACGAGGTGGTTGGGTCGATGCCTCCCATATTTGAAAGGGTCTAGGCAAATACATCGAGATTGGCCCTCAAGAAGTTTATCAATTTTCCTCTCATTGGTTCTCCTAACTCACAGCCTATTCAGATCTCCATTTCAGATCGGTCGTCTAAAATGCAAATGGTCTCCAAATCCCCTTCGGCGCTGGGGGATTTCCTCTTACTGTCGATTTGAGGGTCTGCGTCTGTTGATTGTTCATGATTAGCCTTGTAGGGAGTTAATGTGTTGACATGCGTAGGTCGGATCCCATGATCACATTCCCTGGCAATCCACTGGTCTCCATTGATCGAGGCAGGTCTGAATGATGTTGGGAACTTAAGCCATAGGTGATAGATTGAGATTGCGGCCTTTGTTTCTTAAAGGATAGGCCTTACTAGTATGGCATTGTAATTGGACGGGACGTTCACCACCATGAAGTTAGTTTGAAAACGCTTTATTCTTGGGAAGACTCTCATCTCATCGATCAACGGAATCTGTCTCAATGGGTGGATGGAATCTCCGGCGAATCCTTGGACATTGTTGGTTGCCTGCAAGAGCTGACTTAATCGGCCTCCCATGAGCGAGAAAGCATTGAGGTACAGTACATTGGTGAAACTTCCCGTATCAACCAACACTCAATGAACATCAAAACCTTCGACATTCAACGATATAACTAGGGGATCATCGTGAGGTTGCAACACACCCCTTGCGTCCTCTACTGAAAATGAAAAAGATATTTCTAGTAGGTCGGCTCTTTCTGGGACGTCACAAGCCTGATAGTTGTTCCTTACTTGTCTCACGAGTTGGCATCACTGCCTCCTTGATTGTAAGGCTTTTGAGTTGGTATTAATCAGGGTGTGAATTTCTGCCCCCTCGAGTTTGGTTCACCATCGGGGTCGGTTTCGGAATTATATGTGGCGTTTCTTTATTACCGCGATTAAGAGGTGCCACGAACTTTTTCAGATAGCCTTTCTCAATGAGCCATTCCAACTCTCGTTTAAGATCATGACAATCATTGGTTTAATGGCTGACAGACTTGTGATACCAGCAATATTTGCCTTGGTCCAACTGAGAGAGTTGAGTCCACATAGATTTTGGTTTGAGCAAGATATTTTCCCGAGAAATTTGTGTAAAGATCCCTTCTGGTGAGGCAGTCAGAGTGGTGAAAACTTGTCGTCCTTGGGCTATTTGCTTTCGTTCTAGGTACCTAGGCTCCTTCCTCTTTTTGGAATCAGCGAAAGATTTTAAAGTGTCTGACGAAGTATTGCACCCTTTTCCTACATTTGTGTCAGGGATCATCTTCATATTAGCAGGTCGGCCAGTGGCGTCTTCAGCGCTAATATATCTTTCTGCCATTTTTAGGAACTCCTGGTAACTTTTAGGCCCGACCTCATAGACTGACCACTAGAAGCGGCTTTCTGTCGTAATCCTGATAGGACGGCCATCAATAGAGTGTCGTCCGTTACCTTCTCTGTTTCTAACACTTGTTTCTTAAAGCGGTCCAGGTAGGACTTTAAAGTTTCGGTGGCTCCTTGTTTCACTGTCACCAGTTTCTCTTTCGGTGCCGTTCTGATTTTCACCCCCATGAACTGTGACGAAAATTGTGACGACAGCTCTTCCCAACTCCAGATCGAGTTTTGGGAGAGTTCCCTCAATCACTTAGCAAGGATATCCCCCAGGGTTGTAGGGAAGGCCCTGCATATAGCTGCCTCTCCGGCTCCCTGCAGTTCTATCGAAGACATAAATTTGTCTAAATGAGAGTTAAGGTCAGTCTCTCCGATGTATAGTGGCATGTGGGGCAACTTCAGCTTCGATAGTGGAGTTTGCAGAATGTCCACACTAAAGGGGAAAGGTCTATGCTCAGGGTGTCTGCCTTGTGGTGACTTGATGTACTTTCTTTCTAGCTCAGCGAGTCGGTGTCTCATCTCCAATAGCTCGGTTTTTGCGCTCTTTGGTGGGGGCATTAAGCTGAGATCTTGGCATCAGGAGGTTTGAAATCTCTCATTCTCTAAGCAATTTACTTTCTCTTCCAGGTCGAAAGGAGGTGGTTTTGTAGCCGATCTCAAAGCCTCCGTCCTATGGTACTTTATACATCCATCAACGTTTTTGCCGCGGAGTGTAGTTCGGCCTGCCTTGGAGAGGTGTGGGCTTTCATCGCCATGGCTATGATAAGGTTTTGGGATATCCACCTTGGCACCTTTTCCAACATCTTCTTTATGCCCCCATTGCCCAGATTGCACCTCCTCTAGGTTAGCTATTCCAGGCTTCAGGGTTTGATACTGTTTTATTTGGTCTAGCTGTTGTTGCATGCACTACATGACTTGAAGGATCTCATCAACCACAAGTTGAGATATCGGTGGTGTCAAATTTGCACTGGGAATGGCAGCCGGCTGATCAGCGGGAAGGAGATCTTCATCCCTCATTGTCCGAGAAAAAGACTTGGCTGCGATTGGTTGATTGATTGTTGGTCATGGTAGTGTTGCGGCTGTTAACCGGCCCTCCTTCTAGTGCCAAATTGTTGACAACGAATTATGCTGGAATTAGATCGTCTTCAACAATTGAATGATTCTTGATTATTCTTCTTCATTTCCTTCTTTTTCCATCACATGACATGTAGTTCGAGAGTTTAATATTGATAGAACTAAAATTAAGTAGCAAAGAATAAAAATCCTCCTCCTCATCGACATGGTGGGGGGGGGGTTTATAGGAAGATACAGCTAAATGGAGCACTTCGGGACATGTATTCCACGTGTCTGAGCCGAGTCATAGGTGGCGTCCATGTGTATCTGGTCACCACCCACGTGTATGATGAGGATCGTTTGTTTCCACTAACTGGATCAGTTCGGTTCTTTTTAGTACGGTGGAAATATACAACCTATCTATGAGGTCGGTTGTCTCATCAACACCAGCCACAATTCCCCATAAGTCAGGAACTTCATGAAATAACAATGCAAGTGGATTGAAAGGTTACTCCTACCTTAACCCGTTGATCACCAGCTGAGTATCCGTCTCAACTTTGGCCACCTTCCAATCCTGATCAAGTACAATCCGCATTCCTTCCTTCACCGCTCAGGCCTCTACCACCGCCATATCCAGAATCCCACGTTGGCGGCATGCAAACGACCCTTGGAAGCAACCATTCGTATCAAGGAATACACCACCCAATCCAATCCAGCCATCCGAACTATTGGCGGCATCTGTAGAAAGAATTAATCCGTCATTGCTACCCCTATAGTTCATCCAAAACACCCCTTCTCTGGCTCCCAACTCGATCCTCTCCGGTTGTTCTTAGACCTTGACATTCTGATCATAAGGCTCAAATTGGATAAGAATCGAGCCCTTCATATAATCCACTTCAACCGGCTGACCTCCATGCATGGGCTAACTGATTTTGGTTTTTCCACACTATCCATGCTCCCATGCATAAAATTTAGAACACTTTTGTCAGCACCCCTCGCATGGAGTCTCCATAAGAAAACTCCAAACTCAAGATCATTCCTATATCTCATGCTATGATGGATATACTCCCCACATTCCAGTCGTTTCCACAATTGCCTGACCCATTAGCATTGTATAAACACATACAGAACCGACTCCCAAGCTTCGCAATGCAGATCTGACTCCCAAGCTCTGCGATGTAGACAACGGCCATCCACCCTAGTATTCCTTCGTTCCAAGTTTCATTTAGTAGGCATACAGTGTTAATTGGATTTCAAAATCAAAATACCTTTATTTAAATCCCTCCTATTAAATCGTCAAAAGGCGAGAAGAATATGAAGAAAACGTGTATAAAATGGAAGGCAAAAGTATTTATTTAATTTAATTTATTTTATTTTATTATACTTTTTTGGGAAAATAGGGCCTCAATTCTCATTTAGACAAAGAATCATTCAGTGCATCATGAGATAAAAAAAGGTCGAAATGAATTTTTAGGAACAAAAGAGGAAGGATCTTGCCCTGGAATATAGACAAGACTTTTGGTACTATAAATGTATAATAAGAATGATATATTAAATTTGAGTAATGATACACATCCCTACTAGTTCACCGGTTGACAATTTTACCTTTAAAAATCTAAATCCCAAATAAGTCAAGTATCTTAATTGACAGTTTTATCCTTTAAATTCTTTTTATACTATTTGTCAACCGGTAAACTAATCGGTGAACAAATAGGATGTTTATCATTATTCATTAAATTTAAATACAAATAAGAATTATAAAACAAAAAAGAAAAAAAAAAGAAAGAAAAGATTTTTCATATCAATAAATTGTAACTCGAGTTTAGATTTGTTGGTTGAGTGATTACTTCATCCTGGAAAAAGGGAATTATAAACAAAACTAACGGAAATAGCAGTACAAAATTGTTTTTAACATTTGACCTTTTATTCAATATTTTCCATTTTTTATCACTATCAAATTTTCATTACACGATCAATCAATAACTCAATAGCATTTAAGGAATTCGTGAGCAAAGACTCCGCGGAAGGTCATAACGACCAGGGACGAAAAAGAATATATATATATATATATATATATAGGGCGGTTAATTTTCACACAAGGTTTCCAACCTCTTAGTTAAGAATCGATTTCGACTCCAACTTTTATTTCATAGCCTGAGTCCCTAACCTTTTATAAATGCACATGATAGGTCTCATTTGACACTATTCCTTCAATTTTTTTTAGAAAATAACAGTTATAACCTCAATTTTTGAATTTAAAAAATAAAATATTTAAAAATAATAAGAAATTTAATAAAAAAAAGAAAGCCCACCCATCCCTACCCCAACCATGCCGCCGGAAAGGGGGATTCACCCATCTTCCAAAATGCTGCCAGAAATGGCAGTAGCATTTTGTTGCCGCTACAAGAAATGTCGCCTACAGTGGCGACAATTTCTGACAACATCAGAATTTCTCGCTATAGCTCTGGCTATAGCGGCGACTGTTAGTCGCCACAATAGGCTAACCCCTGTAGCGGTGACAAAATGAAGTCGCCACTGTAGGTCATATCTACAGCGGTGACATTAAAATGTCGTCACTACAGGTGCTGGCTACAACGGTGGCCACGTCTCATCTATAGCGATGACATAAAAGTTGTCGCTATATAGTTAGGGGGAAGATTTTTCGCCTTTTTTGAGCCCTATGTTGACGACTTTTCATTGCCATAGCTACCGTGTTTGTCGCTATTGTTGTAATAATTTATATAATATATATTTTAAATGCAAGTATTGAATTGAAAATTGCTTTAGCTCACTTGGTGAAGGACTTAGAGTGTCAAAAGGGGCTCCCGTATTCGAGTCTTGGCGGAGGCAAAATAACGCCTCAATTGAATATGGTGGAAACGGGTCGGGTTGGGACGGGTTGAGGATCGGGTCAACTGGGGTAGGTCAGGTCAAAAATTTTTGATGCCCAAAAACTGTAGGGTCTATAGTGACGACATACATGTCACAGTTATATATGTCGCCACTACGGGGGTCCAACGTCGTCGCTATACGGCAACAGGTACAGGCCTATAGTAAGGATGCTTATCGTTACTATTATCGTTGCTATAAACCTATAGCTGCGACAATTGGGCCTACAAAGGCGACAAATGTCCCTGATATTGCCCTTATTTCCTATAGTGGTTTCAGGCAGCAGAAACTGGGGAGTGAATCCCCTCTTTTCGGTAGCAAAATGCTGCCGGAAAGGAGGGATTCACCCCCAAAAAAATGCTGCCGCTGCTAGGGATGGGGGTGGGGTGGGGGTAGGGGTAGGGGTAGGGGTAGGGATAGGGATAGGGTGGGTTTTCTTTTTATTATTTTTAAATATTTTATTTTTTAAATTCAAAAGCTGAGGGAATAACCGTCATTTTCTAAAAAGATTGACGGAATAGTGTCAAAAGAGACATATCGTGTGTATTTATGAAAGGTTGGGGACCTATGCGAGTGAAAAAAAAGTTGGTGATGAAATCGATTCTTAACTCAAAGGTTGAGGACCTTTTGTGAAAGTAACCCTATATATACACACGTATACCTGATAAAATTTAGTTGATTCTTGCGTCGCTTCACCTTCTATCTGTGGTCAGATCGGGAAGCATGATGATTGAGCAAGAGAACTCGATACCGTATTTCAAGGCGGGTACCGAAGAACGCGTATGTCATTGTGGCGCACCAACTAACTACTTGCTTTTAGAAAGTTCTGCAGTTGGCTCAATTCCATGTATAACATTACCTACTCACTATTATCTTATAGTATTAGAGAAAGTAAAAGATCAAATTGTTGTTCCTCTCTCTTCAAGAATACTAGGGCATTCTTATCGAGAGTGAAGGGACTTATAATCATATATTGACCAGTCGTCACTTTTAGTTAGTTACAGACTCGGTTTAAAGATCGAGTATGTAATTAATTGTTTAAAGTGTGCCACTTACGTCAATACTGCACCGCTTTAATTTAACTGTCATAATTAATTCTTAGCCCTTATTTAATCCTCTTAAAGATGATTTCTAGTTCATATAAAAAGGATTCCATGCACGAATTGTCTGATAGTTCTCTCCTTTTTCTCTTTAAATCCTCAGCCTCTTTCTTGCTAATTTTATCGTTTTAAACACACACCTTTCACTTCTAAATTCCCTGATCCATACGCAATCAAATAGAACTTGAATGATCTAAAGAGACTGGATCAAATAGTAAACCCACAGACAAAATTCTAAGGACAGATTAATACATGAAAGTGTACAGCACAACTTAGTTGAGCATTCGCTTTCTTTTGAAATCAAATTAAGTTATTACTGAAGTTACATAAAATTCACAAGACGTTAGTTTTGATCACGCACCAAAGACACTTGTATGATAGCTAGGAAATGGAATCCCTTTTTATCGCTCTCCTGAGTCAAATTATACTTAATTATTCTCTTAAATAAATGATCGAGCTGTATTTTTATGATGGATGTGAATATATAACTGAGTGTATTAAGCTTTTTTTTTTTTTTTTTTTTTTTTTTTAAAGCACAATTTGACAATAATATATGTAGGACTGATGACTCAAACATAAATCATATAATAATCTGGTTATAAGAAAGTGTTTTTACTACTAGGACAAGTCTTTTTGATCAAATGCATTAATCATTTATAAGGTTCTTTTTTTTTTTTTTTTTTTTTGGGGGTGGTGGGAGTGGTGGAGGAGGTGATGGGGGAAAAGGATGGAACTTTGATGGGTATGGAGGGGGAAATTGGGGAGAATCATGGAATAATTCGTTTTATGATCCAGCTTTTGATTTCGTTTATGAGGTACTCAGTTGGATTGCATTATCAAATTGTTT
>CAVNYN010289335.1:0-24207 GCA_963692815.1 Nyctanthes arbor-tristis | reverse complement strand
ATTCCCCTGGATGTAGCGGAAAAGAGAACATAAATAACCAAAAGGCAAGAGAAGAATTTGTGTAGCCAGCTTACATATGCTTTGTTTGTGGTTGTATATTTCATACACGAAATTCCGGCATCTTAACTATTAACTAATACACTGTAATAAAGAATAAAGATTACAGATGGAACATTAAAGCCAATATCAGATGAAAAGACGAACCTTTTTTATTCGTTTGCGAAGGAAGTCATCAATGATTACGTCCTTAACAAGCTCATAGTTGCCATCTCCCTGAGAAATTAACATGTTAAGTTAGATAAAATCTCTTAGATGAGAGCTCAAGCAGAATATCTTCCGATCTCTTGGAGATCAATCTTTGGGAAGACTTACTTTTGATCTGCATGGCATACTGAAAACAATGTCCTCTGCTATACCATACGGATTTCCAGTGGTGTATACCTTAAATTCGATCAACAGAAAAGGAAAAGATGTCAACAAACATCAATACTCATTTTAAATGCGGATTCACAAGTACTATTCCACAGACAATTATATAAAATTACCTCTCTCTCTCTATATATATATATATATATATATATATATAATTACATCAACTATTTCCTTGGGACCAATTGAACCCCCAGAGTTTGAAATCTTAACTTAGCCATAATGGAATAGACCCAAATATAATTGAATTTTGCATTTTTACCCGCAGAAGGCATGGTAGAAGGAAGGCCATACTCCAAGTTAGAAAAAAAAATCTTAAAAAGTTGTTGTCTCCTTTCTCCTTTTTTCACTTTTTGCATAGCTACCAAGAATTCACCCAGCTAGCTAAATATGGGACTTTCCCGTATTATGTACTACCCGTTATATTTTGTTTTATTCAAAAAAAAAAAAATGAAATACGTTTCAAAATATTAATAGCCCAAAAAAAGTTTAGTTCCTTGAAAAACTAAAAATCTACCACACTAAATGATATCATGTTGTCAGAATTCTCACTGATTTGTAAATTTTAACCTTGGCATTCAAGTTATGAACTTACTCCAGAAGAAAACCAATCCCCCTCAGGAGTCGGAGTTACAAGGGACGTGATTGCATCAGCAATTGACACGGCAGTTGATGCAGCAGAAGATCTTCCCCATTTCTTAATAAGGTCACCACCTCTCTGAAAATCATATTTAAGTATAATCAATTAGCAACTTTACTGTACTGTAAATACTTTGCCAAAATAAGCAAACTCTTCTATTTATTTATCCCTAGATCTCACCTTCTGAATCTTTTCTGTGAACTCTTCCTCTAGCCATTTTGTATCTTTGATGACCTCTTTGACAGGTAAGCCATTGATTTTAGCATTTAAAAAGTCCGGAACCTGTTCATATGAGAAGGCATGGGTTTAACAAGGAAATTTTAGGTGTCATGTTTGAACTATCTTATCCAAAAGCTCAAGCTGACATGGAGAGGTACATAGGCCACCTTGTGTGTGGCTTGATCCACCCTTGTAGAATTTGCATATAATTGAGAGACAAAGAGATCTTTCACTCAAGACATTTTAACTCTCATACCATGTTAAACACTTCATCTAAAAGCCTAAGTTGTAAGAGAAGCAATAAAAATTATCTATTACAGTCGTGTTCTCAACAAGAAATTCAAGAACATGCTATCACAAAATACCTGAGTGGTTGAGTGATTCCCCCAAATTGTCACATTGGATACTTTGTCATAGAAAACTCCAGCTTTTAAGGCTAGCTGCACAAACCATCAAAACACAGGGAGTACAATGATTCATTGATCAAGGTGAAATGTAAATAAGAATTATGAATCAACTTAAACGGTAGCAAACCTGACATTTTGCTCTGTTTTCATCTAACCTAGTCAAAGCATGGAAATTTTTCGCAGGAATGTTTGGAGCATTTTTCAGACAGATCAATGCACTTCAAAGGAAAAAATAAATAAATTAGTGAGGCATCAACATAAACAAAAAAACTTGGCATTAGACGAAAGAGTAAATGTTTTATTACTTCGTATTGCAAGGATTTCCCACCACTAAAACTTTTACATTAGGGGATGCAACAGCATTGAGAGCTTTTCCCTGTTCCAGTATATCAAAATATGCAACTTAAGAAACTTTAATTAGGGGAATATGGAAACACAAATGCACAACTTCGATGATATTCAGGAAGAATAAGTCACCTGCTCTGCAAAAATTTGCCCATTTATATCAAGTAAGTCAGCTCGTTCCATCCCAGGGCCACGAGGTTTTGCTCCAATCAGCAGTGCCCAATCTGCATCTTGGAAAACTTCATAAGGATCGATGCCGATACTCACTTCCCTCAACAAAGGATACAATGAATCCTCAAGTTCCATTGCAACACCTGAAACATTTGGTACCATATTAATATCAATAAGCAAAATAAGCAAATAATTGCAGCAATTTCAGTATTACAAATTCAAAATTTAATCCAGCTAACAGCATTCATGTATGATATTATACATTGAAAATTTACAAGATTACATGAAGTTCATAGAGATTGGCAAAACTAGAAGATTGTAAGATGATAAGACGCTGTTATCAAGTAACAATATCATTGTCTTGGAAAATGTGACAGTAACAGTAACTACTTAAAATTAAGAATACCTTCAAGAGCTTCAAATGATCGCTGAGATCCCAACAATTTTAATGCAATAGGTTGATCACGCCCGAACACCTCGCCAGAAGCAAGCTGCCATAACAGAACAAATTCTAATGTAAATTTTCGGAAAGTTTTTGTGCTGCTTCTACAAGGAAAGTCCAGAAAGATGAATGTCATAATGATATTCAAGTTATTATGTTAATCATCAAAATAACAGATTTATTTCAACCGAGTTAGATAGAATGCAATTTTCCAATTATAAGTAATTCCAAATTTCCAATTATATGCAAATAAGTAAATGTCAGAGTAAATAATGATTTTCATTGCACAAAGTTGGAAATTAAGTTACTGATTCTTGAAAGTAACCATAAGCTTACTATCAAAACAAGTAACATCTTTTTATATTCAAGTAAGAAAAACAGTTATCCATTCAGAAATGTATGTAAACAAAAGTTTACGTTGAACTTAAGACTGATGTACTTTTAACTTTGCATCTATCTTTGAAGAACAATATAGATGTTGACGTTATTTAGAATTTAGAATGATACTAACTAGACAAAGATCTAAATGGAAAAGAACTTTTTACCTTGAAGAGGAGATGGTTAGAAATCATGCCAGCTGCGCCTGAGACAGCAATATTGATCAATTTCTTCCAAGATTTTGTCTCCTCTTCCTATGAATATGTAACCATAGGAAAGTTTTGCATTAGCACACACAAGCTTGCACTTAAATAAGTTCATTCTCTCCCATTTAGAATATTATGCTGGGAATATGGGTCTATTACCAGATTGACACACTCATGGCCGAATAGCAGAAGAAAAAACAGAAACCAATAACAGGAAAACATGCAGTCTACCAAAATCTTCAAAATTAGAGAAAATCTTGGGCGGTAGAAGACAAAGATTCCACTGTGTGAAGACTGTGACAATCACTCTGACACATGGACTAAGGGAAACCCACATTGTATGTAACTGACTAGACTAAAAAGGATCCCAAGTCTAGCCCCAAAGAGCGTCCTTCCAACCTGGCATTATCTTTCATGGGATGGCTGAGGGGAGGGAAGAGGTGCTTGAGCAATGCATCATCTAATAGAAAAGACAGCTACACCGTTGCATTCTTTTCCTTAACTTGTTCCGTTTATCAAAACAAGAAGACACGATTTATACAAGAAGAAAAAAGAAAAAGGCACGTCATGGAAATCCATGAATTCAGTATGGATATCGTATGCTGAGGTTCGATGTTAATAAAAGCATTTTACTTGTATTTTTGAAATCCATCTATATCCAACAGAAGCCATAAAACTAAAAATCCATTAAAATTCAAGAGTGATTGAGGACCCCGCATTCTGATGGAATCCATAAACTCACCCATTAACAATTCCCCGTTCTATTGAGGTTTGAAAAATACCGACCATCCAATCACCACCACGCCCCAACTAATAAGCTATGGGGTATTTTTAGCTTTTTCATGAATGGAAGTTGGAAATTAGTACAGTCACAATTCAGAAAATAAGATAAAGGTCAAGAAGTAACGGAAAACGTACAGCCAAGAGATCATAAGTAAGACAGAATACTCCATAGCACTCGGGCTTCTTCTTGACGTCCTCAGTGTTCACAGCTACCGGTGCTTGAGCTTCCCTGATGAAGAAAGAAAAAAGAAGAGAAAGAGAAATCAACAAGAATTTTGAAACAATACCAACAATCCCACCAAAAAAAAATGTAATCTTTGATTGGGAGAAGCGGCTTACTTTACAGAACAACATATCCTGGAATGATGGGGCAGCGGGAGCGGCCTGAGAGTGGCGCCCCGGCGATGAGAAAGGCGGGTCGAGACATAGGAAAATTTTGAAGAATAATGAAGGTTGATTTTGGCATGAAAATCAGCCAACGCCATGAAAGTGTAGCAGTAATGAAACAGAGAGTTGATAAAAAGAAAGCGTTCCGTGAATGAAGAGGAAGAGAGGCAGAATGAAGAGAGAAGTGGATTCGAAATATATTTTTTAAGGCCACACGCATGACACTTGTCAATCAAATCTACTTATTATCTCATCCCTTAAAAAGTCTTCTGTTCTTGTGTTTGGTTTTCTTCATTGGAGGAGTATTAATCTATGTGTTTAATGTTAATGTTAATTAATAATCTATTCTGAATCATATCAGAGTGAGCCATGACTAAGCCGAGCTCTAATTCATCTACATAGTTGACATGGCTACGGCTGACGGCTCGTCGTTCGACTAATTTGGTGGGACCGTACGGTTTGACAGTATTTTTATATCGCCTACACATATGTATGCATATTTTAAAAGAAACAACAATAATAATATTGTTATTATCAATCATCCGCGATAGTGATCACCATCTCGTTTAGAAGTATATTGGCATTGATAAAATAAAATAAAAAACAAAAGATGTTGAGAGTGATTCGATGTCGTAAAATTTTTATCAAGTAGTGATGAAGTTGCGTGTAATAGAGTTTGAAAGGGTAGCACATACGGGGATCTAGGAGAAAATTGTAGAGATGTCAAAATCTAGTGGTCCGGAGGAAGAAAATGACAGATCGGAAGAGCACACGAATAAAGAGCATTATAGAATCATGTGGAGAATAACATAAGGGTTTGGTTTCATTATGTAGGCGACAAAATTATCAAATTCTGCATTTTTCCTTCCTTTTTTTTCCCTTCCTTTTCTTGACTGATACAGGGGATTGTAGGTAAGAAAGACTACATGAATCTTGACATCAAATTGTGGTTACTTGATTGATTGGAACTAAAGATATATTTATTGTTCAACTTTTGTAATAATTAATCAAATAAATAAAATAAACAAATAAAAAGTTTCGTGGACAAGTTGGATTAGAATAGCTATATCCTGTTTTTTCAAAAAAACAGAATAGCTTTATCCTCACAAGACATATAACTACTAAATAGGAAATAAACACTGTTCTTTGATATATTTTAATAATACGAGGTATAACAGATAATAACGATACATTTTGAACAAGATTTCTCTCTTATATATAGTATATGAAATATTATTATTTAGTTGTTCAACCTCGCATGGTTTCCTAGTATTTGACATATTAGATTGAGATAAAGATTTTGACTTAACTACCACTAATGCACACTAGTTGTATGCCCGTGCAACATAGAATAATTAGCACAAAAATTGTGTGGTAATTTAAAAAATTAAATAATCACAATTTTATTGTGTACTACTCACTCATATACATATATTACTAATATATATAAATAAAATCAAATTAAAATGTGTAATATTTTCACTTGACACAAGCTAATTACATTGTCATTTGTAGAACAATACTCTTAAGTAATGAAAATGAGAATAACAATTTTTTTTAATAAGAAATTAATTTTATATTGAGTATGGAAATAAAAAAAACAATGGAAAAGAGGACGTATAAAATTTATATAACTTCAGCATTACTCTACACCCATATCATTATTCAATAAGTATTAGTATAAAAAATTTAAAAACATATATAAGGTATGAATGATATTCATTGTCACAGTGAATTCTTTTCCACAATATACGTCTAGAAGAATTATTTTTCACATTTCCTGATGCAGTACCATAAATTCTCAATAAAAAAAATCACCATTAATTAAATCTACTACAAAAGACTCAAGCGATATAAAATAAAAATATGTATTAATTTTTATATATTATTATGAAATAAAATAATAACAAAACATTTGGGTGCTTCCACCTACCCCACTCATTTTCTAATATACACTCATTTATTGTGCATAATAATCAACAATAAAGAACAACTAAAGTGAAATGTTAAATAAATTAAAAAGTATATTAAGAAATGTATAGTTAAATTGTATATTTCTAATAATATTAAATGATATTTTTCTTAATCTATGTGAAAAATAAAAAAGGAATATCTTTTTAGAACGAAGGGAGTATTATTATTATAAAATAAAATAATAATAATAATAAAATAAAGGAAGTATATAAAAGTATGATAGTCGTTTTGACAGGAAAACTTATATATGACAACTATCCTATTTTAATATATATATATATATATATATATAAGATTTTAAATTAATCCAGAATGGTCAAATCCCTAACTTCTCCAAGTAAACAGGGTAGGAAATCAACTCTAGCAATATTCAAGAATTGGATACCACCCCTCACCACCCCCCCACCCCCAAAAAAAAAGACAAAAATCGCGGGGCATACACGAGACAACAATTTCATTCCTAGATCATGCAATCGTTACATCTGAACCCGAAAATGCATAACAGACTGGAGCTGTTTAATCAACTACTGGTACTATTAGCAATGGCATGAAAACATGTAACTTTTGGGGTTGTTCAAACTTAAAATGGAAGAATAACAGAGCAGATAAAAATTCAGCTTTCCGGATGGGGCATTAGTGCAAATGGAAGAATCTAGTCTTGATCCGCGTCTTCAATTTCTTCATCCTCAGGAACCCCACGAAGATAGAGAACATTGTTACACCTGCAGAAGGAATACATAGAACTCTGTAAGCATGGCAGTTAAAGAAATGCATATACGTAACAGTCTGAAGCAAACTTTCTATATTCCATGTTATGAAGGGAAAATATGCCCCAAGGTTTCCTTCTACATTCTTCCCTCCACCTTCTTTTGAGTTTTTCTCCCTACCATCGAAACACTCCCTCGGTCCACTTATTACGAAACTAACTCCTAGTAATGCACACACTTTTTTTTTTTTTTTTTTTTTAACAGAGTAATGCACACACTTACTCATAACAGAATACAAATAAAGCTCTACGAAATTATAGCATGGCATGATCTGACTGAACTGGAAGTAGCATAAAGATCTTCATCTGAATGAGTGCTGAAGAAATATAATAATTCTGAAAGGAACTGCGGCCATATCAATCTTTTGTTTTTGTAAGATTTTTAAAGAGGCAACCATGGCCTAAGGATACCATTGCAACAATCTTCTTTTGAGTTTGTCAGCTGCACATCTTTATGTGATTATGAACGAGGATAACTTAAAATATGACAATCGTGATATAGGAACTAAAGAATTCATGATATTCAGGGAATGAAGGTGTTGTAGTATAAAAAATGGTATTATCTGACTGAGTGTACCTGATTAGAATTTCTCCAAGACTTCCACTGAATTGTCCATCAATGTACTCTTCAACATTTGCCAGCTGCAGAGAGGATTTCAAATGAATCATAAAATATGCACAAATATGCAGTGAGGAAGGAGAACAAAACATCCCATGGAGGCACTTTTCCTACCATTCACTTTTATCTAAACATGCATCAAAACCTTTTATTTACTTATCTATTTTCCCTCTCATTTATTAGTATGTTAAAAATATTATTACTACTTTCTTGGGTTATCTTTTATGCTCCCATGCTCATGGATGTTGAGTTGGGTGCTTCCACCTACCCCACTCATTTTTGTTTAAACAGTTCTTTTATTTTTCATTTATTTGTTATGATAAATATATCATCACTACCTTTACAGATTGTATTTTGTGCTCCCATGCTAACTGTCTAACTCCATGTGCAATTTACATGATTAGTTATTGGGTCAGCAAATTACACAATAGTCAACAGTAAAAAATCATTGATTTTGAGAATGGCAAATAATTTTACAGAGATTCAATTTCAAGAGTTACAGAATGAAAATGTGTCAAAAATGATATAAACATGGACTGAACATGGCAGCTCAATAGCCGTCAATTAGCCACCTAATGATGATGACGATATTTTTGTTTGGGGTTTCTATACAAACATTGTCAAAGAGACAAAGACCCACGAAGACTCAAATAAGAGTGCAGATTCTTTCGTCAATCAGAGGTTAGTTCCATTTAGGCTATGATGAGATAAAATTGGTTGCCAATTAAAATGAAGATCACCTTTCTGCGAATTCACAAATCATGAACACTTCAAAGCATCAAATGGTACCACTTGAGCACAAACTAATAAACATATATCTTAATGCAGATGAATACAAGCTAAATGGAAGTACCTGCAAATTCATGTATGAATCGACAGAGACAAGAAAACCTGAAAAAAGAAGTCAAAATGAAAATAAATAAATAAATAATCCATCCAGCATCGACAAAGGGTTTGGAATAAAAGTCGATAAAATCAACAAATACACCATTATAAAACTGAACAACCAATGGACACATAATTGCAAAATTACATATCACGCTGCATCAAACATTCGGTTAAATACCATTTTCAACTAATTTATCATTCTTTAAGTTTTCTTTATTGCAATATTAACATCTCATTATATATGTATTTATCCATATAAGTAGGCAGAAATACAGATTTTCCTTTAATTATGATGATATGTGATTTTCCTTCATCATATATACTTATGTACCAAAAGAAGAAGAAAGAGTGGTAACAGGGTATATTTGGTAAACTTTTGCATAACTAACCACATCTTAGTTAGCCAAACATATTAGATAAAAAGATAAGAAACTAAGTGAAGAAAACTACCTTTGTATTCCATTCCCCACTTAAGTTTCACCATGACAGGTTTTCCTGTCAGATTGTTCAAGAAAGGTTTGGGATTAACAGGAACAGTCTGCAATCATATAGAGAAAGAAGTTTTAGATTAAAAGCAACCTCTAACTTTACTGGCAACTAAGACATCAACTCATAATGCGCAGATAATATAAAGTGACAATTTCAATTACAAGAGTTTTAATTAATAATAAATCAGTAAAAGTTCCAATTTTAAGGCAATAAAAATCATCTCTGGTACAATATTCCCATTGCGCTAATGACAACAAATAAAATAAAAACAATAGCAGATTCCCATCCCTGTCTTGCCAGACGTAATTTGTTTCTTCCCTTTATTCTTTCCAAGAGAAAACGAAGAATTATATAAATAGATGAATGAAAAATAGTTTAGTTTCTCCTAATTACTCAGGTGAGATGAAACAAAACGACCGTTTCACATTATAAGCATGCCAATATCAAATCAACCTCTATTCTAATCCAGCTCTCACTATAACACATCCACCAATGCCATAATCAGTTGCACTTCAGCCTGAAGCAACCAAACCAGCTGGAACTTTCAAGACTCTAGTAACAGTTAAAGAAACTAATTCCCCAATCAGGAAAAAAAATCTGAGTTGCACAAACCCCAAGTTTTTATTTACATGAACTCACCATAACACACCTTCAGTAGTGCAAATAAGCAGTAAAATATAAACACAGAATTCAAGTTAGCAATGCCATTTTGCCTCAAGCCAAAGTTACAAATTGAACAGCCTAAAATAAATCCAAATAACTAACACCAGTTCCATATGCTGAACTTCAAGAAGAAACAATAAGTTCAAGCAGTAACGAAAGCAAGTCACAATTTTTCGTATAGTACCAGAATAAAGAATCTCACAAACTTCTATATATGACTGTTACTAGCTAGAAAGAAACTAAAACTAGTATGAAAGGGGAAAAGTAAAAATCGCGTCAAACATCACTAGCTACATATCAAACATCAATTCCACATTCATAACAAGAAATTGATTAAATTCTTAGGAACACTGACGAGTACTTACAGCCATTTAAGTGTTCTTGATGATGAATCAGAGGTTTTCACTTCGCGAGCTCCGTAGGGGTTTCGAGGAGTAGAATCCAGGTCTTTAGCACGTAGATGAATATGGAAAATTGTTGCCGGATCCCTAATCGTTTGCGCGTTTCCCTTGCGACTCCTTAACTTTCAATCGCGATGATATTTTCTGTAGGGGCTTGAAGGAGCAGAAGGTTTTTAGCACGTAGATGACTATAGGCGTTGGCCTCGGACAGATCGGGTTGGGTTTAGACCCGACAGTGAGTCGGGTTGGTGGTTTCAGAACCGAGCCGATCCGACTCGGTTCTGACTCAGGTTGAGTCGGTTGGCAAGTTTTGGGCGGTTTCAGGCCCAAAATGAAAAACTAAAACTAAACTTTGACCTAAAATTGTAATAGGCCCAAATTCTTTGGCCTTATAATCTAAAAATCCTATTTTTATCGAGTCGGGTTAAGGGGGTTGACTCGAGTTGTACCGAGTCAACCCAGAACCCGACCCGACCTGGTCGGGTTCATCTACCTTTTCACCCGGGACCGACCTGGTTGCTATAATAACCCGACCCGACTCAACCCATTTCGGGTCCGTTGAATCGGGTTTGACGGTTTTCCAGATCGGATGCCCAGCCCTAGATGAATATGGAAAATTGTTGCCAGATCCCTAATCTTTTGCTTGCTTTGGTTGCTAGTCCTTAACTTTCAATCGCGCCTAATAGATGATATTTTACCATATCGCCTTACTTTTCAATCACATCACAACCGATAGCACATATGAATTGTGAATAATAGTTGAATTGTACATAGCCGTCTTATCTTGTAGAATGAAAATGGAAAAACCATAATATTAATATTTATTTCCAATTCAACAAATAGGTACAATTGAATCACTACCATAATATTCAGCGTGATTTAATATATATATCTATATATATATATATATATATTTTTTGTTTATCTTTGCCGTCGTAGGGGTGCCCAACCAACTTCTTCTCAAGTAAACGTCTAACACTTAATAAAAATTTAAAATAATATTCTACCTCAGTCTTATGAAAATAAAACTACATCAATTAATTTTGTGAATTAAAAAATATAAACTAATGTAGTTAAAAATACAAAATTTGTATTTAATTCCCTAATATACTCTTATTCAAGACTAATTCAATTTAGTACACTATAAATTTATTAGTAATTTATTAGTAATTGGACTAACGGTATATTTGAAAAATAAATTAATTATTTAACTCACTTATATAAATGGATTATAATGTGAAACGTATAAAAATAGAAATTGAAATTATTTTTTTGGGACAGAGGTGGTATGATTCAGTATAAGAAACAAAAGCTGAACTCAAAACAGCAATTTCAAATCAAGCTTAACTTCCATCTTCCTCTCTAAGCTATAGACAAAGATGTCAACAAAGAAAATGTGTCAAAAGACAACCAATGAAGAAGCCGGTTTACATCATTTATTATCATAATTGACAAAAACATAACCAAAAGCCTATAATCGCTGGCATGAGGACCAGAATCCTTAATCTAACCTCAAAGAACTGCATAGTTTAAAAAGAAGGAAAAAAAATGGCTGGGAAAGTTTATTTAGTCCAAAACTTCACAAGAGCCAAAAGGAATGCTATAAGAAGAGCCCACAGAGCATTTGTTTCAGCTGCAGGTGTTTCCTTTGAAGTTCCTTCCTGTGTTTCCCTGTAAACAAAAAACAGGAAAGTTTTAATAGAGGTGCCTAAAGAACTCCCTAGAGCAAGAAATTGTTGTTTGGGGCGGGGGACAAGCTAGGGACAGTAAAGCAATACTGATTCTGAAGCGTCTGGTGTTGAATTACACATACTTACTGGCTAATTCTGTCTAAACGTTGATTATTTTCGTTCCCGATGTTATCATCTTGGATATTAGGATTTTCCGTGGATGCAGTGGACTCTGTAGAAATCAACTCTTCAGGAGAATCTCCTGCCTGTAAAGACACAGCATACCGTAAGAAATGCTTAACCACGACAAATTCATGGAAATAAGCATGAGTACAGCTCCAGAGCTTCACTTCCAGCACCAAAACAAATGTCTGGTTCTTTTTTTATTGTCCGAACTCTCAGATTGTCATTTAAGAAATCTGTTGGACACTATTCCGGAAACCAGTTATAGAGAGGAGAATGTCACATTTCTCACTAAGAGCTTGTTTGATGCTCTTTATTTGTCAAAATGTGGAGAATTTATAATGAGAGAGGTAAAATGTGTATTGAGAATATAAAAAGGTTTAAAATATGTTGTAATTGAATAGTTATCAAATCAAATGTCAAATCAGTGGTAGGTAAAATTATAAATTAGTAAAATAAAGAGCATCAAACAAGCTCTAATTCTTTTAAATCCTAATCGCGGCCCAAGTGATTTATATATTGTGGCTGTAACATCAATGGCCTATCACCATACATGATTCTTAACCAAGTTTATATGCACAATTCAAGAAACACAGGGTGCATCAAAGTACTCTCACTTTACCATAACTGAATTAAAAGACAGCAAACGCATCTAAGACTGGGACATTAAAGCCAGCTGTCAACCCCAGTGACAGGAAAAGGGCAAATGCCATAAAGCAAATTTAGCCACATGACGCTGACACGAGCGTGCCAACAAAACTTTTCAAGAATGCAGGCATCTACCACATATGTCATTGAATTCACAATTTCATAGATGTTATCTTTTATTTTAATGATTTTTAACTTTGAATAAAATTCACTTTTTGCTTTTGAAGTCAGGCGATGAAATATTTTGAACATAAGCAACTTCTATTTCTACTTTGAATCAATTTTGAGACCAAAGAATATATTAATGCATCATACATAGTCTCACAGACACATAACCATGAAGTTTCTATATTTTCTCTCATTTTGTTAATTCATCTGCGTGAAAATTTTAATAATGACATATCACAAGTTTACCAGATCAGGTTAAACAGGTCGATGTGTTACAATCTTTACCTGGCTTGTCATGAATTCAAAAACAGCACAGGAAATGCGACATAAAGTGTCAAGAATTCAAAAGTAACATTTAGAGAGAAAAAAGAGACACCACATACACGCAGAGATTAAGTGCTTATGTTGCATCTTCTGGAGTGTTCTAGCCTTCTAGGAGTATCAGGTTATCGATGTCCTATGTGTCATACGTAGACATGCACCCATTCTATGAGGGTCGATGATTCACAGAGAAGATGACTTACCAATTTCTGACTCCCGATCAAAGAAGACAATAATTGTCTTCTACTACTTACCGCAGTTCCACCAGATGAGGATTGCTTGACTTCAACGTCTCGGACCTCAACATCAAGTGCAGTAGCTTTATCTGTTCCATAGCGATTTGAACTTTCCAGACATGGGCCCTTGGTTTTCAATGATTTTTCATCGCCAGCCTCAATGTGACCATCCTCGACCTTTTCATTTTTTGAACCAGAAAAGCTTTCAGAGGTTCTGTCATGTTGAGTTTCCCTGTATCCCAAAGCTCCATGGCCGTTGTTCGGTTTACTAGATTCTCCATCTGCCGCTTGAATTGAAGAAAGAGGCCTCAATGGGAATTTCTCTACAACCACATCTGCTCTACCAGGAGACACTGCAACTTCTGACGCTTTCAGTTCTTCAGCTCTGTTATTCTCTCTGTCCCGACTATCAATAACTGCTGACTCCATACTTATTTGCTCTTCAAATTCATTGGTTTTTTCAATTTTTTTATCTGCATATACAATGTGCTCATCACCAACCCTCCCAGTTGCTGGTTCAGAAACTTCCTCACGGACGTGTGAGAACTTTGGCTCATCATGTTGATAATTTTCTGGTACAACACTACTGTTCACAATTTGATCATTCTCCAACTCCTGACTCTTAGGCTGAGAAAACCGTTTACTAGCTTTTGAGACCTCTTCCATGCTGGTACCTTCAGGAATAGGCGCACTGTGTTTTACACTCGGCTCTTCAGATCCTTTTTGAAATGCCTGATTATGTCCATGAACATTATTACCTGATGAGAATGATTCAGCTCCAAACATGCTGTAAGGATCAGAAATACGTTCTCCAGTTGCAATGGAACGGTGATTGGGTGTGATATCGATTATAGTACGAGTTTTTTTATCTGACAACGAGAAATCGTTTTGGGGTTCAATGGAAATGGATCCCAGTGGGTATTGTTTCAGAAACTCGGAGTCATTATGCTCCCCAGGAAATGTCTTAGCTGGAGCTAGCACTCTATTCTCCTGAATAATCTCTCGAACAATTTCTCTCACTATGTAAAAAGATCCACCAACTTCTTTGTGAGTGAGATTAAGTGATGGGAAATTCCCATTGTTTGATTTCTGGTATCTGCAAGCATTCAAAGTGCAAATAAGCTAATATTAATGTCAACCTAGAGTTTATAGTTAAAAACACAGATTGACACAGAGATAACAAAGAAGTGGGAAAAACAAGGATATAGACACACAGAGAACAAAGAAGTGTCAACCAAGAGTTTATAATTAAAAACACACAGATAACAAGGATGTGGAAAAACAAGGACATAGATCAAAAGCAAATTACACAAAGACTAGCAACATAGCAAGAGGTGCTGGAGGTATGCAAAGTGCAAATAGAAGTCCGATATTGGCTAGAAATGGGGAAAGATCGTACAAGCAGTAAAAAAGCCATGCCCCACGGAAGATAAAAATTAAGGAAAAGTAGTCATATCCACATTCAAACTGTCCAGCTACCACAGCCTCATGCTAACCACCACCTGTATCGAGTAAATACATAAATCTTCTAAAAATTCTAATCTGAAAAAGTCAGGAGTTCAATCAGATTAACTACATTTGCTGTATGTTAAGCTCTGTTAGTTGGCTTAGGATCACTATTCACTACAGTGAGCAAGCTGGATGCATATATTTGGGTAACTGTCTAATGGCTAACCACCTTTTTTCAGGTATTTGCAAATTCTTCAACTCATGGCATGACATAATTAATAAGTCTCACTTATGCTTAAGGTCAAACCATCATCAAGGATAGAGAAATTACTTTTTTATGAAAGATTGGACCATTTCCTTCCTCTCTTCTTTTGAACGTCTGATCCTCAACTTCCTCCCGCTCGAATCATCACTTGCAGCAAGGGCAAATGTTTGCCCAACCCAACCACTCTTAGTCACATGCATGGTTAAATAATCTTTTGGCCAGACCAAGGTTGCAAAGCTGCAAATAAGAATGTGAAACTGTGACATGATTCCTTTTAAGCACATATAAAGCTTCTTGTACAATTTCCTCTGCAAATATATGGACACACTTCAGCGCTTCAAACACACATACACGCCCACAAACAAACAACTCTTTTATCAGAACAAAAATTGTCATTGAACAAGTCAGCATCCTAGTATAGAGTATAGACTTAAGTAAATGATTTCAGGCAACTAAACAAATTATAGGCAAGCGAAAAAGGGATCTACTGAATCAAAGAACAAACACGTCAGCGAATTGAGTGCAGGAGTATTTTGTCACCAGCGAGTCAGCTAAAGTACCAATCTGGGATACAGTGCAAGAAAACCTAATAAACAGTGGGAAAAAAATGCAAGTAATAGCCCACCGTTTTGCAGAAGGAGATGGAATAAGAAACTCTCCAACCCAGAATTCTCGTAAATTAAGCAACTTCAAAGTCCAAAGAGAATCGAACTCACTTCAAAGAGGGAAAACAAAAATGTACGAAACAAAAGTAATAGTGGGACGAAAATCTTGTATCATGGAATATATATATATATGTGAGCGAAAGATAAAAATTTCATCAAGAACTTTATGAACAGATCACCCACAAAGCAGCATACGTTGGCAATGGCAACTTACCCAGGTAAGCGAGAGTGAAAAACCCTACGGTCCAATAAGTGAGCAACAGGAATCCATTAAACGTTCAAATCCGATTGGAGCAGCTAAAGCAAAAGCAGGCAGGTTGGTAATAAATTGAATAATTTGATCATTATTTAGACGGGAATGTGAAACACATTTGACCCTATACGGTATTGTATTGATAGGGATTAACCAAACCCAAAGTACCTACCCTGATTTACGTGAAAACTATGCCGATTAAGATCAGGACTGAGATTTGAATTCACTGAGAGATAGCAGAGAGGTTTTCGGTAAATTGCAGCAAAGGTTCCCAACTTTTCTATTCATTTATACTTTTGCCTCTAACCAAATCTAGAGCCAAAAGATCCCCATGATTTGGAAATTTAGCTCTGTTTATCCAAATGGATCGACTTAGAAAGTAAACATTATGCTTTGCAACAAATAATAATTTGTCAATTTATAAGTTGTAATACAAACAACAACCAGACATCATTTTACTTTTTTTTTTAAAGTAAAAGATTATGGCAATAGGAGAAAATTTGATAACGCGAGAAAATATTTAAATACTTGTATGCTTGTACAATAGTTACAAAAAGAATTTCAGTCAAAATTTTCTTTGCCTCGAGAGAAGAGAATCTGTTGGAACATAGAGCCGCTCAAGTGAAGAGAATCTGTTGAAGCAGTTGGAGAATTTGCTCGAGCCATATTTGCATATCCTGGCAGCTTGCCTTCTCCTATTACAAGTTGAGGGCAATGTCAGTTAGAAGTATGTCAAGTATGCTCAGCTATCACAGTGTCCGATGTATAGGTTTCATCCAAGAAAGAAGCTCTGAAAGGCCAAATGGTTCACCGTCATGTTAGAAATCAAATGCTTCGCCACTTCATCAAGAAATTCAAAAGCATATAGACGACCCGAGCCCTTCAGATTTCTACTCCAAGTGTCCTCTGCTTGTGTCTGTACTAACCTTTCAAATAGTATCCCCCTCATGGTCTCATATATTCCCTGCCAATAAATTGCCACTTCAATGACCATAAACAGATTTTATATGGATGCACAAGTGCTCATAGTCATCTGCAGCATCTGTACGGGGCTTAAAACCTGGCAGGTGACATTCAAAAATTTTTAAGACTTCATGTTATCTCCAAATAAGGACAATTGTTGATAATAAATAAGGATTTTGCCAAGTCACTTTGACTTGTTGCTCCCTGTTTTTACTAATATTATAAATGGTGAAGTTTGTTTTCCGTTTCAATGATGGAGGCAAAGTAAGAGGAGAAAAGAGAAATGCACTAGCACGGGAGAGAACAAGCATTTAGAAACGAAAAGGTTTGGAAAAGAAATCATGACATTTGCAACATTATCCTCTCCTTTATACCACCATCTACTTGCATTGAAAAAGAATGAAATAAACCTCGGTCCAATTGGGACTTCCATTTCACCAGTATCAAGAAGAATTGACTTTGGATGTTGACAATGAACTTGTCACTGCTCTGGTGCTTTTGCAGCCCACTCTCCAAACATTCCCCTGGGAAAGAGAGAGATACATTTATTTAAAGTTATTCTACTTTGCCAAAAAGGGAGCAAAACATCAGGGACTCATACAATATGAGTCAAATAGCAATACCATATCATCTCATTGCTTAAATAAAAATGCTGGTCCATCGGTTATCTGACGTTAAGGCAAAAGTTTTTCTTAGATATCCAAACATGTTTTGGAAACAAAACACTCGCTTTTAAGCTTCGCAAGAATTTCTCAGACCTGAAAGTATGCTGGCCAGGACATTGCCTGTCAATAAACTTTCATTTCCACCACATCTTTGATGATTGAAGTGATAAGGTAACCCTGTACCTATGGAGAAGGCCCCGAATAACATTTGGAATAACATCCCTGCAATTGGTGTTATGAATGCAGATATAAGTCTTTGTCTCTCAGCTTGCCTAAGAGGATTCCTTTCATATTCCAGTATGCCTCCAAAAGAGATTAGAAAGAAGCATCAAATCATGTAACGCATCATCTGCATTGAGACAGCCATACAATAAATAAATGTGAATTGGTAGAAATTCTTTTATTTATTGAAAAAGATGACATCCTTGGACCATTTTGGATATTCTTATTCTGCGGAAATGAGCATAACTTTTTTTTTTTTTTTAAATGAAAACTACAAAAATGATCTTCGCAAAATGAATGCTTAAAGAAGCATGACTTATCTTTAAGCACAAACTAACATACTTTATGCCTGCTTTCTCATTCATTCATACATGGTAGTACAAACTCAATGGAAAGAGAACCAATAAGCTTATAATAATATATCACTTAAAAGCTGCACAGCAGATTCTAGTGATTATAGCTGAAGCAATGGACTTGAAGAGATTCCAAACAAGAAACAAAAGCACGTACTATTCTCCCAGGAAAGTTCTCTAGTCTCGAATCTGTAGGTAGCTAGAACCCAAATCCTTTGTTATCACACTTTGAACAGCAAACAGCTATGACAAAGTTCCGCAGGTCAAAATTTAAAACACTGTTATCGTATTTTATGTATAGAACTGATAATTAATCAGACAAGTATATATAGGACTCACTGTTTTCATGAACAAGAGTAATATTTTGACATTGTTGACGGGATTTCTTCAGTCGTGGATGCATCGGAAAGTATCTTTCCACCACCAAAATGATCTTCCGGGAAAGCTCTACCCAATGTGGTGTTGGTGCAAGGGAAACCTTTTTGCACTACACTTGGCAGAGGCTCTGTTAATGCACTTAGACACCGAGATAGGGATGTCCGATTAGGTGCTTGCAGTAGGTGCTTGAAATTTCCACGAAAATTCTCAAAGTCAATTGAGAAGTGCCACTAGGAGTTGTTTGAATTGAGCCCCAATCATAAACAAGTAGTTTCACACTTATTTAACTTTATAGAATTGTGCACCTCTAATAGTTCCTCCATTGTCAAAATTTAATGCCATGTGGCACTAAAACGCCTACATGGCAGTTAAAAAGAGTAGAGGATCTCTTGGATACTTCCACAATCCACATTCTCCATAGTAGACAGCTTGTTCCAATATGTCATTTTACTTGCCTCATATTACTGCTATTGATGGTGACAACTCAAAGCGTAGAATCAAAATGAGCCCTATAACTCTATTATACTGCAACCAGCTATCTTTTTTAGTTTCCTTTCTATCATTTTCTCCCTCACATTCGATACATCCAACCATCTCTTTGCTTCAGCATATATGTTGGATAGAAGTACGTAACTACCAGCACTGCAAGGCTCAAGCTCAAAAAGTTGCGATGCAATTTCCTCACCCAAGTCAGCGTCACAATGTAGCTTACATGCCCCAAGAAGAGCACCCCATACACCAGAATGAGGCTCCATTGGCATTGACTTTATGAGCTCATAAGCAACCTTTAGTGTTCCTGATTTACCTAGAAGGTCGACCATACATGCATAATGGTCTGGGGATGGAATCAGACAATATTCATTAATCATTAAGTCAAAATAACGACATCCATCCTCAACAAGCCCTGCATCCTTACATGCTGTCAAGATAACAGTGAAAGCAACATTGTCGGGCTTTATCCCTTCAGCTATCATCTTATCAAACAGCTTAATTGCTTGAGCACCATTTCCATGAATGGAAAACCCCTGTATCATAGAACAAAAAGAAATCAAATCACGTTTAGGCATATTTTCAAACAAGAAATTGGCTCTCTCCATATTCCCACACTTTGCATTCATATCCACAAGGGCAGCAGCAACATGAGTCCGCTCAAGATCGAATGAGTTGCTAGTTATATAGTTATCAACCCACTTTGCGAGCTCCAGCCGTCCTGATCGGGAACAAGCAGACATCAAGCTCACCATTATAAATTCATCCGGCTTCACATTCAAAGCCTGCATTTCACCAAAAACATTGAAAGCCTCCTCCCCCTTCCCGTTCTGCACATACCCCGATATCAAAGCAGACCATGAAAACAAATCCTTCTCTGGCAACTCATCAAACAACAATCTTGCAGCTGCCATATCGCCAACCTTGGCATACCCGTCAATCATTGTCGTAAAAGATACCTTATTTCTTTCAGGCATCTCATTGAACAAAATCCTAGCACTCTTCACTTCACCAAACCTCACGAACCCCTTAATCATGGCATTCCAAGTTGCAAGGCTCTTCACGGGCATTTCATCAAATAGGGATTTTGCCTTCAGCAAATCACCAGAATTTAAATATCCAACCATCATAGCCGTCCAAGAGAACTCATTCTTAACATTCATTTCATCAAACACCTTGCACGCTGACTTGATCTCCCCGCACTTACCATACAAGTCAATCAAACTGGAGCTCACAAACACATCACCCTCCATCCCATGCTTCACACATAATCCATGAAGAGTCCTCCCTTTCCTCAAAGCCAAAGCATTAGAACAAGCTTTAATAAGAGAGGGAAAAGTATATTTATCAGGACCCACTACTGATTCCCCTTTCATTCTCCTAAAAAACAATAAACACTCGTCAATCTTAGACTTCTGACTGTGGAATTTAATCAGAGTGTTCCATAGATAAATATTCGGGCTAAGAACACGGTCGAAAATGCTGGTGACGTAATTAAGATTGGTGGGTGAAAATTCATTGCACAGAGAGATGAACTGTGTAATCAAGAAATGGTCTTGCTCTGAGCCACTGCAGATTATGCGGGCATGGACTACGCTCAAGTCTCTAATGGCTTTACACGCTCTTAAGAGGCACAGTATTGGAATCTGGGACGGTGATGATTGTGACGAGGAGATCATCGACGATAAGGGGCGGGGATCGCAGCTGCAATTAGGGGAGAGAGAATGGGAGAATCCAGCGCCACGGCGAGAACCTCTAGTACTCTCAGAGACAAGCGCCTGTATACTGGGCACTTGACCTATTTAGTCCTTGAACGTTTTTTCTCTTTAAATTACTCCGGAACATTTTTTTTTCTTTTTTGTTTTTGAAGAGAAAAACTTAACTTTCATTAATTATAGAATCATCCAATACATCAAACATAAGCTACCGATTAAGCCACTCGAGAGCTAAGTTCATAATACAAATATTATGAGAAATTCTAGCATGCCTTACTACTTCACTTGCTGCCTTATTTCCTTGTCGGGGTGCAAAAGTAATAGTGAAGTTCTCATGTCCATAAACTGATTTTCGAATATCTTCAATAAGTAGTCCAAATTCCGTGGCATTGTCTTCATGTCTATGGATTGCATCAACTACAACTTTTGTATCTAGCTCAATTGTCCCATCTCGATAGACCAAGGATTGCACCCACGAGATTGCCTCACGAGTACCAATGGCTTCTACTTCTTTAACAGCCTAAACTCCCTCAAATACCCGTGTGCAACAAGCAAGAAAACCTCCAAACTCGTCCCTCAAGACAATGCCTGTCACGCCCTCAATTTCAACAATTGCGGAAGCGTTTTAATATATATATATCTCAATTCAAAATCGATGGCGAAACCTCACAAATATTATTCAAACACTATTATATTTAATATCATTTTAAAATAACTATTTCGGCCACCCACAACGAAATCTCGGCCACGCACTGAAATCTCAATCACATACATGTATCTTCTCCACCCATTTTGGGACGATCCAGCCACAAAGTTCTAAATGCAATACCTACAAGGTTGTAGATGGAAGGAAGGGTGAGTACAACGTACTCAGTAAATAACCAGATATTTTGATTCACTTTTCATGTAAGAAAACGCATTTTCGAGAAAAATATGTATTTCACAAAGTCTTTAGATGCACATAGCCTTTTGATACACAAATGGACCCTATAACTAGTTAAACTACTACCCATTGTGCTCACATGATTGGCTAAGATCACACAGCAAGGTCACAAAGATTACCACATAGCTAAAATGACCAAGACCATACAACAAGGTTATATAATCACAAAGAAATTCAAAACGGGTAGAGTATTAACTAATAATTCCAAAGCAATAAATTAATCTTTGTTTTCCATAACAATGCATAAAGTTCATATTCAATTTATAAAAGCTTAATGCATGATTGAAAGTGAATCAAAGTACCGGTTACTCACATCTTCATTTCCAAAAATTGCATATTCTTTTGATATTCAAAGGTTTCTTTAATCATAAGTGGAAAAGACCTCTAAGACATTGATTTTTCTCACTTCAAAGTCATTATTTAGGTTGTAACTTTTTTATCTCTTCCGATCTGGAGCCTTTTTCAAGGGCAAAACTAGGGTTTTTATAGGTTTTTATGGTAATTTTTCCACTCCTGCCAAGGTTGGACGAATTTGGGTAGAGAAAGGATAGGTTGGGGGTGTTGGAGAGGCTTGGAAGACTTGGAAGGCCCTTTAGCCCTTTATATAATAGTTAAAATTAAGTTTTTTTTTTTTTTAATAAATTTTAAGTTCTTCCAATCAAATTGTGACACATGGTGCGACGTGGCACTATACACTTGGTGACAAATTGTTCAAGCAATCCTTATACTTTGTATCATCTTTCAATTAAGTTACCGTACTTTGATTTATGTCAATTAGGAATCAAATTCTTTCTTTAATTGTCATTTTTTTTTGAAAGTCTTTAATTGCCATTTGAGTGACAATCTTTTAATCTTCTACTGCAATTCAAGAAGTCACACAATGTTATTCAAGTAATTATTCCAAAATAGTAATTATGTTGCTTACTTTAATTTTTAGGAGTTTACGGGATGTTACAATGCCAATCCTAATACGCTGGTCCGCTTCACATATAGACGCATCTATATAACATTTAATAGTTCCATTGCTTATTTTCGGCCAGCCAATTCTTCTCGGTCACTTCTGAACTGTTGAATTACATTTCGTCTTTACGTCCTTCTATTTCTTTAAATAACTTGGCATGTGGTTCACCGTTTACTTAGGACAAAAGCTTTAGCCTGTCCACAGCTTCAAGTTGCGTTGCCTCCAAACTGACCACAAAATAGCACAAACATTCTCCATCATTTCAATTTTCTTTGTGCTCAAACAATGGAAGAACTATTCTTTAAAATTCTCCCAGATGCCAACATTTATGTTCAAGCCCATATACCTCCAATAATCTGTAGCAAACTCACAACACACCAAAGAATGAAAGGCAACCTTCTCATATAATCCGTATATAACGCACAAACTTGGTAATTGAATTTTTTTTTCTTGCAATATCTCTCTCTTATTGGCAGGCAGTTGCGGCTTGCTTTCCATAGAAACAACTGGATTTTTGGTCGTACTTAGGACTGGGCATCCGATCCGGTAATCTGACGAACCCGACCCTACCGGCCTGAAAAGGGTCAGATCGGGTCGGGTTACTGTAGCAATCGGGTCGGCCGCGGGTTGGGGTAAAGGAGACCCGACCGGGTCGAGTCGGGTTTTGGGTTGACTCGGTCCAACCCGGGTCAACCCGCTTAACCCGACTCGGTCAACCCGGTTATATATATATATATATATTTTACCAATTTTTTTTTTCGTTTTAAGGTCACAACGTTTTCATTCTTTATTATTAGTTTGTTTTTCCTTTTACAATTTCACTCAGAACTCTCAAAAACTCTCTCTCAACTGAAGTTCTTTGTTTAGTTTTATTAAACTTGAATCACATTGAAACGTGCCCAAAAAAATAAAAAAACTCGATTTTTAATTTTTTTGGGCTTGAATCACACTGAAATATGCGAGAAAAATAAATTGCTGAAATTCTGGGCCGAAATTCAAGTTGGGCCGGTATTGTGCCGGCCCAACCCGAGACCCGAGTCAACCCGGGTTGACTCGGGTTGAGTCGGGTTATGGAACCGAGTCGAGTCGGCTCGGTTCCAAAATCGCCAACCCGACTTAGTGTCGGGTCGGGTTCGGGTTGAGACCAAACCCGACCCGACCCGTCCGACGCCCACCCTTACTTTTCACAAAAAAACTTCCAAATTTTGGTTCTTAAAGAATATTGCGATGGCCGATTCATCATCATGATTCATGAATATAATGTTTATATATGTAGCATTAGTTTAAATGGGAGATATACATAACATTAAGTGACATTTTAAATGAAATGTAGTTATGCATTATTTATTTAATTCCACTTTTCATTAGTTTCGCACTAGTGATGCCATATTCACGTATCACTATTAATGGTGAAAAATAAATCACATTATTTGATATATGGTAAGACTTAATT
>CAVNYN010289334.1:0-11110 GCA_963692815.1 Nyctanthes arbor-tristis | reverse complement strand
AAAAAAAAAAAAAAAGACACATTCAAGAAGAGAGAATACAATACAATATTCAATACAGTATTTTTTTTTATTTAATCGTTAGTGACCACGGACCACTATTTCTAATAAAGTGGACGCGTATGACTATATGCATAAATATTATGGGGAAAAAAGTGTATTATATGCTATCCTACGTAAGGAATGCTGTCACGTTTTTATTAATCCAATGATACCATCATTTTGCCTAATAATAAATTAGGGTGGAAAGCTTATTTTAATGATGTTTTCAAGTCAAATAATGTCCACCAACTCTTATAATATTACTACTTTGATATATATTTTGGTTTAGTGACATGCCCCACCATTCTATTCTTGAAGGAAAAAATTAAAAAAAAAAAAAAAGTGACAACTTATTTTAATGATCTAGGACACAAAAATACCTAGTGAGGGGTCACGTTGGGAAGATCTTAATGGTTTATATTATTTCATGATTGAAAATAGTTAACAAAATTTGTTAGGTTGAGCACCATTAACCCTATTGTCATTTGCATTTCATGTAACTTGATTTATATAAACTAGTACTGGTTCTTACGAATGGTGAAATATAGCATTATTACACTTAGATAGTAGCTTAGCATTATTCTAGAAACTAGAAAGAACAAATTAAGAGGAGCTAATTTCCATTAGTTAAAGTTTAAACCCCACCCCATTCTCAACCCTCTCCCGATTTAGAAATTAGTACAAGTAAGATAATACTTTAAAAGATGATTAGTTGGCCATCTTGTGCCCTTAATTGCAAGACAAATAGGATCCAAAGATCTGTCTCTTATGGCCATCACTCATTATTTTAATTTGAGGATAGAATCTAATAATGTTTTTAATTTATTAAGTTTTGACACCTATTCTAAATCTTACTTTTAAAAGAACTGGTATTCTTTAGGTATTCGACCATAACATTAGCATTCGATTGGATGCTAGGAATATTTTAGAAATCATTTTAAAAATTGGTTCGATTTATAAATTAACTTAATATCGGAGATAATGGGCCGAGTGTCAAATTGATGACGATTTTAGGGTAAAATAAATAAATAATTAACATCAAAATCTTGTCACGAGCTATCGGGGTTTATTGATTTTGATGTTAAGTTCAGGGCAGATCCAGAAATTTTATTAACACAGTGGTCATACAGAAAAAAATTTAATTCACTTCTTGAGGTATATTTGAAAAAAAAAAAATCTTTTTTTTAACATAAATTCGAAATCTTTTTGGGTTGACACGGGCTATATATAGCTCGTGCTGCCACCCCCTTCAACCGCCCCAGATACGCTTAAAAAGTTTCAGCTTTTATTTCTGACTTGACTCCTATCTATTTCTATCAACAAACTATTTGAACTAACCCAATTTATGTTTATGTCTATCAAGCAATTACAATTTACAAATATTTAATGTATACGATGATTCGATAAACTTAAGGAAAGATGTAGATTTTAATCTATTGACATTTCAAGTTTTATCCGGTTCAAAAAATTGTTGAGAAAAGAAAATTGGTTCGCTAAGCGAACAAAAGCAAAAGGCAGGGAAAAAAAAAAGCAATGAAAAGCAATTAGGGTGTCTAGCTATTAGCCACGTGGTGTGCATGAAAGTTACTTTCTTAAGCATTCTCTCTTCCCTCATATGCCGAAGCCATTTCGTATCATATGACTTTGTTCCATTAAATTTTGGCTAAATAAAGCTACAAATTTTCCATCTCACCAAATCATAAACAGCTCACCAACACCTTAATTCCGCCGCGTATCGATGTCTACCGTCGCACCTCTCTAAGACTATCTTCAGTGGACTGGCAATTAGAGCGATCAACCATTCGATTTGCAGACAAAAAGAATTGGAATTTTACTTACGATAAAACCTAATAGCATGTAAACGAGCAAATATTTGGACTCCAGTAAGGATTTCAAGAAGGGATTGGTGCACTTCTAAAGTCCCTAAATTTTTATCTCTAAATCTTTCTATTTAGTGATATATGTAATTTGAGTTTGATGTACTTAATTAATTCTTTATCTCTCGAGATCGATGTGACGTTGCTACCTATATATAGTAACGTGCATATACTTCTTTAAGCCCTAATTAAGTTAGCAAGTCGACCATCAAAGGACATCCTAGCTACCATACCAAGGACGTCCTACCATTGGATCATATTATCATCTTAGCTAATTTATTTGTGACAACATGACTGAGAAAAAGAAAAGGAAAAAATGAACTTGGGAACACTAAAGAAGGCTACCCAAATTTTTTCACTTTTAAGTGCATTAAAAGCTCTTTTAGGGTTTGTTATTGCGCCTTCAATGACTTTATAATTAAAATTCTCAGCTACTATTCACATAAAGAAACTTTCAATTCAGTCAACTTCTCTGCCCTACGATCTTTCAAAACACAAAGAATAATGCTTTAATGTTGTCACAACATATACTTTTGGATATGTACGATGTCCGTAAACCAAACCTACATCAATGAAAAACTCAATTATACTCTTCAGTACTATTTAGTAATTTCAAGACACGCACCTACCTTACCATAAATCAAGTGCATGTATTTGTAGGCATTGACAGAATATGTCACATGCGAGGTAGGTATAAGTAGAGAGACAGACGATAAGATCTATATCTATATCCAGTCTTATCTGATTTAACGTACTGAATGCACAATGAGAGAGACAAAGAGTAGGCGCGTACATACCATTTGCGAGATCAAGCAAGAAATCAGCAGGATTCATGGGGAAATTAGGGCTAAACCCAATGGATTCAAAATAATTCATGGCTTCATTCCCTTTGCCAAAATATATACACCTTCCTTCAGACAAAACCACCACCGAGTCAAACACCTGGTAGACTCGGCTCGAGGGCTGGTGAACGGACGTGACTATCGTCTTCCCCTTCTCCGCCAGCGACCCTAGCGTCGCCACCAGCCGGAACGCCGCGGTCGAATCCAATCCAGACGTAGGCTCGTCGAGAATTAACAAACTAGGGTTTATCAGCATTTCGTGGGCTATACTCACTCTCTTCCTTTCCCCACCGGAAATTCCCCGGATAAAGCTGTTCCCGATGATCGTATTCTCGCATTTCGACAAACCCAGTTCATGAATTACCGATTCCGCCATGGAAACCTTCTCGTTTGTAGAGAGAGAAACTGGGAGCCTTAAAAGTGAGCAGAAAATTAGAGTTTCCCGGACGGTTAAATGGGGGTAGAGAACGTCGTCTTGGGTGACGAACCCGATTCGTTTCCGGGTCGATTTGGTTAATTTCTTGTTGTTCTCGAGGATTGATCCGGTGAGGCCATTTCCCTGGTGGAGACGTCCGGCCAGTGCGTTTAGAAGCGTTGATTTGCCGCTGCCGGAAGGGCCAAGAACGGCTAGGATTTGTCCGGGGGATACCATGCCTGTAATCCCATTTAAGATTGTTCTTTCATGATCAATCCTGGCCGTCGGATTCTCCACATCGGATGATGATGTGGGCCCACTTGTGAACATCCTTTTCAGGCTACCACTTCCGAATTCATTGCTCTTCCCCAGCTTTACTCTGTAGGATACGTCGATGAACTGCATGAGAAACCACCCCAACAAAACCATTATACCATTAGTCATAAACAAGATTTTAACTTTATTTTCTTTCTTCTAAAAGGTAGTTAGTAGTATAGTATAAAGTTGCTAGTGTTATACACAGAACTCGACTAGACGCGACTATAATAATAATCCAATAGTGACAAGCCCACCAAAAAAAAAAAAAAAAATGTACACGCAACACTTATTAAACCAAACGATAAACAAGATTTTAACTTTTGCTACTATGTACTAGGCGTTCAGAGTTTAGTGCTGTAGAGTCGAGCTTGTTACGATAGTTAAGTTACCTTGAGGGTGATGGGATAGGAAGAGGAAAATATGGAAGAGGAATCCCAAGAATGAGAAGAGTCTTTGGAGAATTCTCCGTTGGGACTGGGAGAAGCTGCTGCTTCATTAGAGGCTGGCATTTTTGTGAGTGAGTTTGAAGGGGGTGGAAATGGAATGGAGAGAAATGGGAGGTATTGTGTTGGAGCAGTATTTATTTAGTTGGGGAGCAGCCAAAGAGGGGTACGTGGCAGAAAACCCACAAAGACAGCTGCCCCCTTTGCTTTTGGGTGTTAATTGGATTCATGAACCGCCCAATATTCACTCACTACGCCTTCTTATCTATTCATCTGTCTCTGCATCTTTTTTCCCGTTGAGATTGCCATGACTCTCTCTCTCTCTCTCTCTCTCTCTCTCAATATAGAAATTGATGTGAGAGAAAGAATTGAACTAACTACAGAGGGAGAGAGAGGATAGGAGGAGACAGGTTAATTAACTGTCAGCAACTATGGGAAATGAGATGCAATTACTGCATATTTCTTTTTGAGACATGAATGAATACCTGTAAAATACTCATATATTATTCTTGTCATTATTAATATATGTACATCAATCTGGTTACTGCACTTTCAAGAAGTGTTTTGATACTTTCATCCCATGAAAACGAATAGATACCTATCACGTAGATTTGAAATATGCGCGCTATATGGGCACATAGATGCACACTGTGTATGGATGCATCAATTCAGTTATGGCACATTTCGTATCATGTAAGTGCATGAATATTTTCAATATATATGTGCATTCATCCCCCCAAAAAAAAAAAATAAAAAAAAATAAAAAATAAATAAAATAAAATAGAAAAAAACCCTTCTTCAATGTTATCTTGTTCATTCCAAGTTACGTTGTTAAATGGGCAAATGTCATTCTCCAAGATTAGAATTTCATATAATTTAAGGGATCTTGTATTTGGATTTTTATAGAATCTATCGAATTCTAATTAGGTCCTCAAAATAGATTTCAATGGATTCTATAAAATCTTGCTATCTTTAACAATATATGGAATTCAGTGGACTTCAATATTGGTGGATTTCAAAGGATTTTGGTGAATTTAGAAGGCGAAAACATGAAATGAAAAATTTTCCTACAAATCCAAGCATCACCTCTTGGAATTCTAATTATTCTTCCCTCTTTTCCATAAAAAATAAAAAAATAGAAAGACAACAAATACACATTTTATTCATCATCTCTAAACTCAACCTCCAACTCAACCTTTCACAAAGTAAATTTTCTTCTTTTTCTAAAAGTCCTCTCCCCTTAAGTTTTGTCAAGGCATGCATAGGAAATTATTACGAATCATTTAATTGGTGGAGATATAGGCCAGGGTTGGTTGTCGGGAATCAAGAATTTGGACTTGAAATTGCTTCCAAAAAAATTTTGAACTAGCAGAAAAATATAGAGTAATATTCAACCTCTCGAAAGCTTTGTTATAGAATCTTCATGAAGTTTTTGAACATTTTCGAGAAAAGATAATTACAAACATATTAGTGTCCAATGACGAAAATGGAGATTGATTAAAAAGTTATGACTGTCATTAAAAAAAGGCTATGAGCAATTCCTCTATGTAATTTAATAACTTTTTGTTCATCCAGTTGAAAAAACTATATGAATATTTTTTAGAAGGGGAAAAAAGACAATGTTGTATATTTTATATATTACTTATCCGCATATATAGTTTGAATATTTTTTTGCTTGTTTTTACATTTTGATGATCAAGTAAGAAACTATGTTAATGTGTTTACTCTCTTCTCATGTTCATGTCAACTTGTGCAAAAAGAAATGAATAATAAATAATTAAAAAATAAAATAAGATAAAAAAAAATTTTACTCCTAGTTTAAATTGAGAAATATTAGCATGATATGATACTAGTAAATTCTTAAATAATAATTTATAAATGATTATTCGAACAAGATGTAAAAGTAGATTATGTATTTTTTTCATTACATCGTATTTGGATTATTTTTTTCCGTTAGTTCATATTTTTCATTGAGGATGCATAAGAAAAGGTTTACTAATTTTGAAAAGTTTTCATAATTTATTTATGGGGAAATTTATTGACATCACAATTTTTTTTAGATGCACCATGCATATTTTAACTATATTAATTAATAGTCCTTATCTTAACATATTTATCACATTTTTTCCACAACCATCTATAGATCCATACTTTTTTACTTCTATTTGTATGGAAGGTTTTATAGAATACAAGATATGCTTGTTAATGCAAAATTGAGAATAAAACTTTGACAAAAGAAGTTATGAACATAAAAGCAATATTTAGTAAAAGTTAAGGTCAATATGAAAGAGTGATCTCAATATAACCACTCTCAATTATATAGTCTATTTTACTATACTTCACGAAGATTAATAATTATTATATTAGAAATATATATTTTACAACATGTGTTCCTAATTTACTCTTATTTAGTGAGTAGAATTAAAATTTGTAGTTTTAACTAAGTATTAAATATAGGTAAATTAGTAAAACAATGCAATTTTAAACTTCTTAATTAAAATTGGGACAACCAAAAAAGCAACATAGACTATATAACTGAGACGGAGGGAATATTATTTATTTGCTTGTATTGCTGCTGCTGTTGTTGTTGTTGTTTGTTAATGAAACTTTCACGGAACTTTGAGAAAGTTTCTATAAGGGTAATTGGCACAAAAGTCCCTACATTTAAATATTATTGTGCAAATGGTCTTTATCTTTAATTTTTTGGCAATTTCATCCCCATTCTCATATTTCTTTTGCAGAGTTCATCTCTGTGTCCAATTTTGTTTGGTTTTCTCCATTTTTATTTTTATAAGGGAATTTTTGTCTAGTCATAGTTTAAAATTTAAAAAAATTCAAATAAAATCTCAAAATAATTAGTATGTTGGAAACTAATTATAATAATTTGGAACTTTTATTTGTAATTTTTTTCTAATTAATTTGGAACTTTATTTGTAAATTTTTTTTAGAATTTTAACAGTAGATAGACAAAAATACCCTTGTGAAAATGAAGAAAATTAAACACAAATGGAATCAAGGGTGAATTCTACAAAATAAATATTAAGGTAGGAATGAAATTGTTAAATAATCAAAGGTAAAGACCATTTGCACAATCATGTCTAAAGTAGGGACCTTTTGTACTAATTACTGTTTCTATAAAAAACTTTTGGTCAAATATTTACTACCCCATCCCAAAAAGATTGCCATCTTCTTTTTTCACATATATTAAGAAAAATTCATTTAATAGTATTAAAAAATTAAATTTTATTTTTATTTTCTTATTATACCCTATCATTTTTTAATTATTCTACTTTAATAATTCTATTTTTTTTTATAACTATACACATTAAATACGGACATATAAGAGAACTAATATTTTAACTACTTTTAAAAGGGAAACTAGACCATATTGTGAGACGGAGGTAGTACTCAACAAAATTGGATAAAAGTGAACTTAAATGCCGACTTTTAACTTGTATTATTATTATTATTATTATTATTATTATTATTATTATTATTATTATTATTATTATTATTATTATGTCACATGAAACTAACTTACTATTTCAAGGTTTACGATACTGAAAATAGAAAATGATACATCATATATAAATGTAACATGGCACATGAACAAAACACAATTTCCGAAACATTTTATAATATCTGAAAACTACAAACTATAAAATTTTGTTTATCGTACTGTCCACTCATGTCAAAACATGTGTCAATTAGAAATGATCTAACACCTCCGTTACGGCTCAAGACAGATGTTGTGGCGTAATTTCAGTTACTGATGTGATCTATGGTGGTAATTATGTGCTTATCGCGTGGTGATATACTCAGTGGCTGATATTACGCCACATCACTGTCTGATACTATTACAACACTAACCGTTTAGTGTTAGGTCATTTCTATGTGTCACATCCAATGTAAGAAAAGATACATTTGTGGATATATGGTTGGACATATGTATGAATATTGTATGGTGGCGCTTATAAGTTATATATATAAAGACGAAGAAAATGGAAAGGGGGGCCAAAAGCAGAATATTGTAAAAAGCCATTTTACAAAGGAGAGGAGAGGAGACGTCAGGTAGCGATTTGCTGTTTGGATTTGTTATTTACATATTCTGTGAGCTTCAAGCTTACGGCCACCGCTACTGCCGCTTTTTTGTTGACCATGACGTATGGATTATCCATTTTTCTCTTTTTTTACTGGGTTTTTCGAAACACACACACATATATATATTTGACAAGAATACAATGCACAGAGATACTATATGTCATTTAATAAAATTATAGTAATTTTATTAGACGAGAAATGATATATATGTCACACACCCACAAATTATGTTAGCGATGTGAGATCTAAAACCAGAGTATGGAACACAACCAACTCACCACACTATTCACGTCGCAACAAGAATATATTTGTTTCGTTAATGAAAGATATTTTTAAAATATTTTTTTGGGTTTTTCATAATATAGAATATTCTGAAAAGAGAAATCCAGATAGTTTATGAACAAGATCAAAGATAATATTCAAGTGATAAAGAGTTGAAAATGATCTCCTGCTTTTCGTTTGATGAGATTATCCCGTCAAATTAAATGCATATGTGACAAAAGATTATTTTGCGTCAAGTGGGAGATTGGACTAGGTATAGAGTACCTCGTATTAGACTTGAGATTCTAGGTTTGAATCTATACCCCTCCCTAAACTTCCCTAAACTTCATCCAATTATATAATAGAAAAAAGAAAGTGTAGGAACCCACCACTGGGTTGACATCTCAAGAAAATAAAGAACAAGCAAAATAGTAGGACATGTCTTTATTTTTATTGGTAGATTGGTACAATTAGGAGTGGGCAATCAGTTGAATGACCATGGTCAGTTTTGAAATTGGCGAACAGAAACTAAACCGATTCGTTTTGCCAGTTTGGTTAGTTTTTGTCCAGAACTAACCGGTTCACCGGGCATTTTTTTTTTCTTTTTTTAAAAACCGACCGAACCGACTTGTTTCAGTCGGTTTCTTCACTCGGTTCGGTTCACCCGTTTTTTCCGCACTCTAGGTACAATATATATTGGCTATACGAACCGATCATTTTTTTCCTCTAAAAACCGAGCGAATTGACTTGGTTCAGTCGGTTTCTTCAGTCGGTTCAGTTTATCCATTTTTTTTCCACTCCTAGGTATATACTGGCTGACTACTAGAAAATCTATCTCAAATTTAGGAATGTCAATTTTATTCGGTCTCATTTACATTTTCTACTTATGGACTTGTGTGTAAAAGGTTAAACTTTTCAAAAGAGTAATCAATCGCCAAACTTTGTTACTAATTATAAATCTTTCAAATAAAAAAAAAAACATTTTTCATGTTTCAATTTCTATATAATTTGTCTTTACTTCTCGACCGCATATTCTCCCTAAATTGTTACTTGAAAAAGGTGGAAAATTTTCTTTAGAAATGCTATCATCAGTAGGTGGTATTATTATTATTTTCTAATTTTGAGGTAAGGTTTTATTTTCCTAAATTAATAACTCAAATTTCATAAGCATTATTATAATTTTTAAATATGATTTTTGCTTAATAATAATCTATTAATTAAATTGAAACGAGTTTATCTAAATATTGATATGAAACTATTAAACAACTTCAAACATTTCGAGGTTGAATTGTTTTCAATTAGAAAAACTATTAAAACTATGGCTGATCATAGTTCAACAAAGATTTTAAGTCGCTCCGCTTGGACTACGGGCCATGAATTATGCTATTTTTCACATAAAAATTTTATATTAAGTTTTACAAAATTGATAAGAGTCATTAGATTGTAATGTGATATGTGAGAAAACCATATTTGTTAAGTGTGATTGTATAATGTAAAAAAGAAGTTGGATAAGTATAGCATGCTATTGATTTTAAGAGAGTTATATTGTTATTATATATATATATATATATATATTTTGGTACTCTTATGGCATCATGTTTTAGCTGCATATAAGAGGTCATATCTCTTTTCTTTTCTTTATCGTTTCATTTTTTTTTCTCATTTTTTCTATCGATTATTAGTACATTAAACTCTCTCCCTATCTCTTAAGAGGTTTATTGTAAATCAGCTAATTATATTATTATAAATTTCGTGTGCGCGATTGGATGTAAAATTAACAAGTGAATCAAGACCTCTTATATGAGATGTGAGCGTTTAACCACTACAACACTAGTTCAAACCAAAATATACATATATATATATATATATATATCTAAATCAAGAGTAATCTAAATAAGTTTTCCCGTCTAAATCGCCGATGTCATGGCTAGTGCCAAATTTTATTTTTTTATTTTTTTATTCTTTTCTATTTTGAAATGGTTAATTTGCCCAATTTAATCCTAACATTTCATCCTATTGTGCAATTTAATCCTAAAATTTTAAACTTGACAATTTCAACCTCAACTCACATTTTTTATGTGATATCATTTTTTATTTAAAAAGACAATAATACCTTCCAATTCTTATTAACTTAAGATCTATATTATATTATAATATATTAATCTAAATCAAGTGTAGTTTCTACTTTATTTCTCTCCTTTTACTTGTGTTGTAAGCTAACTGCTAACGTCATGTTTTACCTATTTTCTCATGTTTTCCACTGCCATCGAATTTAAAATTTCATTTCCCAAAGAAACTCATAAAGATTGATTTTTTTTTCTATGAGTTTTATATTTTTCATGAAAGACAAATGCAATCAAACACACTGTAAGTTTGCGGAAAATACATGTAATGAGAAATGTTAGGTGACTTATATTTCTTTGCAAGGAGAAGGGCTCACTGAAATGTCGTCAACGGTAGTTGGTAGATTAAAACACTTGGTAAGTTTGTACTTACACTATAACTTTAGAAAGATATTGTCAACTTGGTTTACCTCAATGATCTTTACTTAAATGTCAATAACGTTTTTAGGGGGATTTTAATCTCATTCTCATTGGAAACACGCAAAACTTACTTGGGTTAGGTTTTTATTTTTTTCTTAAAAATTTTTAATATTTTAACATAATGAGTTGGAAATTGGAAACTTAAGAAATATCTACATTTAGATTTGTTTATCAAAAAATCGATCTTTAATGATTTCTCACAAGTATTTAATCTTCTTTCAGATCAAGTTTTATTTTCCATAAGTTTGAGTTTCAAAATCATATAAGATGG
>CAVNYN010289333.1:9545-20716 GCA_963692815.1 Nyctanthes arbor-tristis | reverse complement strand
TAGTTCATCATCCTCAATGACATGGGTGCCCGATTAATCCCCTAAGCCCTTACCCTGTGGAATTTCTGCAACAGTTATCTAAGAGTAGAGTTCCTCTGCTTCTTCATCATCGTTCCTTTTGACGTCGAATAAGTGACCGAGTAATAATAATGAAGAATTACAGTGACTTAATTGACAATTACGCCAAAAAACGGTGAGAGCAACTGAAATTGACCCTAGCCTAACTCAACATATGTCCCCTTATAATAATAATAATAATAATAATAATAATAATAGTAGTAGTAGGTGAAATTCTCTTGTCACTCTAGTTTCTCGCATAACGTTTGGAGTTACCATGGATCACTTGCAAGGGAAAGACGTGGTGTGCGGCCTATGTGGCGGTAGGGAAAGGTGGATGTGGGACCCATCGACGACTCTTTAAGGAGCTCTTATATTCATTCCAGACTTTTTAAAGACTTTTAAGATATTTATATAATTTACTTTTTAAGAGAGAGCTTGTTTAATGGTCTTTATTTGTTAAAATATAGAGAGTTTATAATAAAAAGAGATGTAGAATTAAAAATATAAAAAAGTAGAAAATATGTAGTTTTAATTGAATAATTATCAAATTAAGTGTGAAATTAATAGTAAGTAAAATTATAAATTGATAAAATAAAGAGCATCAAACAAACTCTCTTTTAAGTGTTTGTGTAACTTTTTGAGGTTTCTTAACTTATTGATTAGAATTTTTGAGATTTCTTTAACTTTTTTTTTTTGTAATTACAAAGGGGATAGAGGAGAGGGGAGGGGAGGGGACGGGATGGTGGGTATTGGACCCGGGACTACTGGGTAAGGAGTTAAGTCCTTAACCACTGGACTAACTCCTTGATCCCGAGATTTCTTTAACTGTTGAGACTTTTGCACTAAAACAGAAAGAAAAAAATGTTTCCAACAATCTCACCCACCCTTATGAGATTTATGAAGCCTTCTTGAATTATTTATTTCTTTAAACAAATTCCATATTTTCCATCGATTCTCCCCCACTTGTGTTCTCTGAAATTTTTTCGAAACTTGCCACACCCCATCCCCACCAAACCTTACGGTAGGGAGGTGGTCTCTTTTATTTTGCTTCTTGGTAGGGAGGTGGTCTCTTTTATTTTGCTTCTTACTAGTTTACTTTTTATTCTTATTTATTTATTAATTAATAAGATTTATTATTTATTTTTTAAAATTATTAATTTCTATTAAATCAGGGAAGAAAGGGACGTGTCACATTTGCATCGCCCTACTACCCGTGATACGAATTTATTTTGTCCCGCTCAGGTAGGGCTTATATTCATTTTCGTAGACTATGTATTATTAGTTTTTCCATTTTTATATGTCAATAATTCAATTATTACGGAGTTAAGAATGAAAATGATCTAGCGGAATGTGAAAGAAAAATTTCATCTCAATACTGCCTTGTTAATGCCCCGTTCCAACCTCATTTTCCTATTTATTTGGGAGGGGAGGCGTTTGTGATATTTGACTTTTTATTATACTTGACGATGATAACGAAACTATGAATTAGATGTTTTTGTTTTTAGGAAAAATTTGTATTTTTATAATGTTGTAAAAATTTATAAAATTTTTCTAGTACCAATTAAAATTTTCATTTTTTGAAAATAAATTATAGATTTAAAAAATATGAATTTTTAGTTTGTACTCTTGATTTGTTGATTTAAAAAGTTGTCTTATATAATATATATACTTTTTATTTATGAAAATTAATGTTTCTTGCAAAGTTTTTAAATAAAAGTCAATAAAAGTCCACATAAGTCTTCTAATTAAATCTCAACAAATCCACCAAAATTTAAAGAATACTACAAAATATACAAAAGTCATCCATTTAATAAAGTCTTTAAATTTGATAAAAATAAATAAATAAAGTCTATAAAGGTTTAAATTTGATACAGGCCCTTAGACTCTTCATTAGTCAAATCTTGTTTCACTTGTTTATGCTAATTATATCACACATCAGGTTTCGTGTAAGTCAATAGAAATCATATGACATGACTTATTTTTATTGACAGTCAGACTTTATGTACATAGCCCGATATGAATCCATAGAAATCAGTAATTTTATCATCATCTATCTCACTAGTGAGACTAAAATTTCAAGTACATCACATGCTCATAGTAAGCTCCGTCGGATATGGAAATGTTTAACCACATAATAATGCCAACGCACATAAGAAAAGACGCTTTTCATCTACAAATGCAGAATGAATGATAACAATCTATTGGTTACTACTAACTAATTAATCAGTTAAGTTTTAATAAGAGTTGAATAATAATAAACACTAGTACACGCTATTAGATGTTATTAGATGTCCCAACGTTGGTTTTTCTTATTTGAGCAATTATTATTATTTATACTTTAAACTATTATTTTCATTAAATTAAATAAGGACATTTGAAATATTTACTTTTTTTAATATTTGTGAAACAGTAAACAAGCCTCTCTCTCTCTCTCTCTCTCTCTCTGTGTGAGAGTATGTTTTATCTTAGAATGGCACCTCCATTATAATTATGTCACTCATAGTCAAAATATTTATGCATGCATCGCCTGGATGTATACCACGTATGCACACATACATAATAATATGTTTGCGTGTAGAAAAAATAAAATTTATGTCATGCCATTAGAGGACGTTGACGCATATTGAAGGTACATATTCAGAACAATAAATTTCAAATAATGTAGAATATTGCTGGATAAAACATAATAAAACTAAAGGAACTCAAGACAATATTGAAGAAATTGAGAAGCAGAAGAGAAGAAATTATATAGAGGAAATTTTCACTCATGTTTGATGGTGATTAGAATGAAACATACCACCCCTATTTATAGATACATGGAATGGTAAAATGGCAATTACAATTTATAACCTCATAATTAAAATATGTAATCTTGATATCAATTTACAAAGTAGTAGATGAATCCAACTCATAATCCATTTCTTTTGTCCCCCCACTTGCATGTCTAAGAAAGTATCTTCAATGTATAATCCCTTGCAATTTCATCAACTTGTCCAACTTGTCTAGATTATAATTTTCATTAAATAGTCATCCGCATATAATCAACTTGTTTGAAATAAGTTGATGGATTCATAAAAATACTTTAGATGAGGAACTCAACATTATCTTATATGAGTTGCGTGATCGGAAGGTTTCCAACCCCGAGATATGTGATTTTCTAGGGAGAGCTCACCTCTCCCCTTATGTGGAGGCAACTGCCACGTGACTGCATATGATTGGGGGTTGGAGTGGCAGTTGCCTCTCCGTAAGGGGAGAGATGAGCTCTCCATAGCCGAACTCCCTGAGATATTGCTTGTTCAGGTCCGGTAAGTACAGCGAGGGGGGAGCAGACCCACTACAATGGGCGACAGACACAAACACACTGGAGAATTTTCAGGACAAAAAGGAGCGCCACATTTATGGGGCAGCAGAGCTTGATCAAGAGTTAAGCTCGGCTTTCAAATTTGCCATCTCTAGTTGCATGGGATGTGTATAAATTATTGTGTGTATTTACGTACACAGGGCAGGATTTGTAATGATAAATAATTAAATATAAGTCAAAAATTGATGGTAATTGTACAATTTGACTGGAGCCAGTCTAAAAATCAATCTCCTGGGGAAGTCCTTGAAACAGGCTAGTCACATTTACAAAACCACCATAAAAAGCTAGCTACTACCTTTCTTTGATCTACGAAGCCAAGAATTTACTTTCCGTAAGGCAAAATTTTCCTAGATACTGTTATAGCATTATGTGGAAGAAATTAATGCTAGCTCCTTGTATCACCACCAGCGTCACAAAATCGCAATGCATGTAGTAGGATAACAAAATTGCTAATATGCAGAGAACTTCCTTCCCAATACTACGAAAACCAATGGATATTTTGTCCTCCTTCGTCCGTACTACCATTTATCTCCTACCATCCATTTAATTGTGTACTAAACTTTTTATCCAGTCTATTCCAGTGTACCAGACAGACTTAACATTCACATTTGAAGCTCAAGGCCATATGTACAATTCAAACATGTCTACACTTTGCAGTAATTAACATTTTCAGATCCAGTAGTCATGCATTGACGTAAATGAGCTAGAAGAGGGATCTAATGCTTGCTCAATGTAGTGCATAAAGATATGATACAAGCAGTTCCTCACAAGCTTCCAGGTGAGATAGTAAAAACTAATCTAACTAGAACGAAAAAAATATTAACTTTATACCATGAACTAGTCATTCACAATACTAAAGATTGAAAATCAGCATCTTACCTTGAGACATTGCATAGCAGCCGCACTGGGTTGCTGGCCTTGGCTAGATTAAACATCTTTACATTTGGATAGTTTACTTTCTAAAACTTTCGTAGCCAACGGGTGGTGTGCCACATAGGTGTCTAGTGGCATTATGCCGCTAGACTTCTTGCAGTAGACCATTTTCACTGGGCCACCTTCAACTTACCAGCATTAAGAGCAGTACAAGTCAGTACTAAACAAAACATTAAAAACAACATTTTTTAACTTCTCTCATTTTCAACATTTTTTAACTTCTCTCATTTTCAGTACTATCTCGAGCGCCGTCCAATCGACATTAGTACACATGCTGTCTATTCAAAAATGAATTGAATAAAATGTGTTCCAAGAGCTCTTTTCAGATGCAAAACCTATACATTGAAACATGGAGATGATGCATTAACTACAAAGAGAGAAATTTTTATGTACAAATAGTCAGCTAACAAAAGGATGAACCGTGTTACACATGCCTGGGTTTTTCACACACCAGAGTGGCTGAATGGGTTCAGCCCCTATTCCTCTGGCAACCATTCTATATCTCCACTCATTCAACCGATCGGTAGCCTCGGCATATCTTTTCTTTCCATTTTCATCTCTGTTCCCCGACCATAATGCTTCAGCCATTGCTGAAGCTCTAGGCCAGATCCGTGAATCCATTACAGTCGAGTCAGCTTGCTCTGACCATAATGCAACCTCCCCTCCCAAGACCAACTTCGACTCCATCTCACTGAGACCATATGTTATATCATAGTTATAGATAGTTTGCCATGTTTTGAATGGTGCACACCATGATCCACCATTACCCTGATCAGTGCCCGGGGGCTGATCATACTGACTATCATTTCCAACAAATCCTCCATGCCCACAGTCCAAGTAATAGAAGTCCGAGGATGAAACAATGACACGGTAACCAGAGGCCACAATTCTTTTAGTGTTATTTGGCCCTTTGTTCCATGTTTGCAGGATAACATTTTCTGGAGGAAGGACCACAGGACGTACCTTGATACTGGAATCCAGTAACACATCCTCCCAGTAGACGACTGTCCGGTTTAGCGATGTAATATAAGGTAAGGTAGAATTAACAAACTTTTCAAGAATCTGACAGAGGGTTCCATTCTTAGAAAGGAAAATTTGAATTGAAGGGTCGACTTTCCAGCAATTTGGAATGATTTCATCAGCTCCAGCATGATAGAATGAATCAGGAAACATTTTAGCAACATCATTGATAACATTTTTGACAACTTGATAGGTTTTGGGGTTTAAGGGATTCAGTTGACCAGTTCCAGGTTCAGATGCTAAACGGTCATCCCATTTGGCATCAGCTGGCCACCAGAACATGTTTGCGCAGGAGACAATCTCAGGATATGCCTCAGCCCATGATCCTGTATGTGCTGTAAATGGGTAGGAAAGTAGATTAGCTTAATAGGATATGATTTCTTTGGAACTCAAGTTCAGATTATTTTTATTTATGGGACAGCAAAATCATATACTAAACCATTAGTCTTGATAAAAAGATTAGTGCAATTTACAGAAAAGATGGGAACTTTCAATACATATCGATTAATTTTATCTTACACATTCTTGTATATGGAAACCTGAAAAGTAGTAACATGCACAGACCTCAAATAGTTCCAATGTTAATGTATTTTCAAAAATCGAACTTTATTCTTTATATTGTAAAAGAAATTTTTCTTCATTTAAAAAGACATTCAACTTCTTTTCCCTACAGCAGCAATCCATAAGCCCTTACATCCCCCTTGCACCCCCACGGGCATCTCTTTTGATACTCGGGAACCCTCATTGTCCCACCACATTAAAGGAATCCAGTTAGAGGAGGATAGAAAGCACTGAGTCTTATTATCAGTTAACTTTTTGGCTGTTTGATCCTAATTTTATTTCTTTATCTCATTTTTAAAAAGATAAATGCACAGGTAAATGCTTGCAGTAGATGGTGATAGTTTAATCCCTACCATGAGACGTTTCCGTATGCTAAGTAACACAATTTGCAAGTGAGCTTGCCTTTCCTCCATTCAACTTTCCAACATTATCAATTTCTCATCTTCAACTTATTAAATAATATATAGACCGGGATCCAGACGCCTTCTGTTTCCAATTTCCCAGAAATATTTGCCATTTGTTATGAGGAGGAGAAGAACCTTATCCTTACATATATATACACAATAATAATAGACTAGAGCTTATCAAACGAGCACCAGACAAGCCAGAGGTAGTTGGATCAGCCTGTGCCTTTTGCCAGTCACCTTCATAATTTGGTCGTGGTAAGTCTGGCTGGGGTTGTACACCACTTTCGGCCATGGCTAGTGGGGGAAAGTTTTCAGTAGGACGGCCGTTTATTATGCATACACGTCAGGTCCCATTTCTCCACTGGCTACACTCTTGTATCATAAAATATCTATTTCCTTATCTTCAGACCTCACTCCCAAGTCCCAACAATATATTATATATATGATTTTTCCGGTCCCCTCCCCAACTAACTATCAAGACATAAGTCACCTAACAATAAAAATTCCTAAGCATTTATTTAAATATTTCCATTACCAAAACAAGAGCTTGCTTAATTAAACAATCTATTATACTCACCAGGCATGTCAATTTCAGGAACAATTCGAACCCCGTGTTCCATCCCAAATTCCACAACTCTTTTCACATCCTCAACAGTGTACGTCATTTCTTCGCCGTATGCTCCTTTTCCGGCCAGCTCCGGCTCTGACGGGATCACCAACGGAAACGAATGCGAATCCGTTATATGCCAGTGGAACACATTCAGTTTATTCATACACATTGCCTTAATCAGCCTCAACAGATCCTCCACCGGGTAATAATTTCTGGAGGTGTCCAATACAATCCCTCGGTGCTGGAAAAGTGGTACGTCCGAAATGTACACTCCGGAAGCGACAATCGACGGTTCTGAATACACTAATTGAGAAAACGTCTCCAACCCGCGCATTGCACCCCATACGTTATGGGCGGAGAGGATAGCGCTAGTAGCGCCGGAGGAGGGGATTGTGAGGGTGTAGGACTCGTTGGCTCCATGAGCTAACTGTGAGCTGACATCAGCGACGGTAATGATTAACGACTGAAGCGGTAGTGCTGACGTCAGATTGAGTTGTGGCTTGACCAGGGGCTGGTGGTGCTCCGTCAGGGCTTGACGGAGGTAACGGTTAACAGCTGCTTTTAGGTAACGGTGGTTAGGGCTTGAGATTGTGAAGTTGGGGGAGAGTGGCATTGCCTGTGGGCGAGTCCACAGGAAGGTCTTGGGCTTTGGCCAGACGTTGATCGGGTGTCGGACGGCTGAGATTTCGGAGATGATTATGGTTAATAAAAAGGAAGTGAATCCCAAAGGGAGTGGAGATGAGATTTTTTTGTAAGCCATTTTGGCCTTTTTTTGTGGGGGGTTTTGCTTACTGTAAGTGATTGTTGGAACCATATAGCAGGCCTATTTATACATCTTTGTCAAACTCTTCGGCTCAATTCCTTGGTTATTTATAATTCGAGAGTACGTCCAATGTGTTGTACCAAATAAAAATGGTTACCATGCTATTTATTATCAATAGCAATGATCATTCATTCAAGTGGTAATGTATTATCTTAAACGATGAGACCAATTAAGTATAATAACAAAAAATAATTCATTTACATTTACTTATCATTCAGTGTTACTTAAATATGATGGTCTTCAGTGATCGTTATCGTGCCCATAGAATTGCATGATTGAAAATTCTCTGCCTGCAGGCTGCTACTTATTGTGCTCAAATGGTCCAAGATTGACATTTTCCAATTTCTTGTAAGGTCACTTTCTAAATATGACTTTTCAATTAGGAAGATGACACATGAAGATGCAAACACTTTACATTCCATGCACCTTGTTTTACTGATTTCATAAACTCACATATGAAGCAATATCTACGTGAATAAAATTAGTAAAAGAGAAATCCCCACATAAATCGAGTCTCTCTAATGTCTTCTGATCAATACTCCAATTAATTAATAATATATATTCTAAAAGAGTTATGATGATAAGATTATAATTTTGTCCCAATTCAATAAATTAATATATTAAAATAGATGGCAAAGTTAATAATCCATTGAGTAATAGATATATATCATCAAATTTGACTTTCCTGTATAGAATCATTAGATGCTTTTGAGATTCAAATTCTTCGAACAAGATAATGCCATTTGTATGCACATGGTGTAATTAACCCCCTTTTTTTTAGATGAATAAGGTAGAACACATTTAAGACCATCGTTGGACTCCATAAGGTGCGTGCTGGATGATTCCAATCAACCTACAGGCCCCAAGGTCTCTATTTTCATGCTTCCAAGCCCACTGATGTTTACTGTATAGTTTAATGTCTGGAACAAATGGTAACATCCCTTTGTTTAAGAGTCAATATAAAATATCCTTTTGTAGACTATAATGAGCATCAATTTTTTGCAAGGAAACCAAATTTTGCTGAAATTTTCCCACTTTCATAGTGTTGTTGAATAGATACATGTTTCCGGGCGAACCTTCAAAAAGATAATCTAGTAAATGACAAAAACAAGAGAGCATAAAAGAGATTTCAGTTAGAGACTTACCAAAGAAATATTCATAATTTATATTGGCAATGGAATATAGTCCACCGCAAACAGAAAAAAAATGATCCCAAAAACTGAGGCTAAAAGAGATTTTAATTGGAGACTGTTAACATGGAAACAGAGAGCACATAATCCATATGCACCACTCATCCTCCCAAGTTGAATGGACAGTTGAATCCAGCCAGCTATGCTTCCTCCGTCAAATAAGGTGACCTCGTCTCTCCAGGTAGTTTGAACCCAGTTGATCTGTTTCATCAACATTAACCAAGCAGTTACGACCATTTCAATAAATGAATACCTAAAAAACTGATTCGGTAAGTGGTGTTAGGGAGGAGGATAATCTTACATTGATATAACATCAGCTCCGGTGCAACATCCTTGAGACGAGAAAAACTTGGAGTATGAACAATAGCTTCAGCTTGGAATCTCTTCGGATGAATTCTAAACTTCTTCCATTCTTCTCTTTTACAATCATAAAATGCAACCACATGATCAACGCAACCAAATAATAGAAATGACTCGCACTTTGTGCAACTTGTCACAAGGGAAGTGGAAAAATCCCGAATCCTCAATCCTTGATTACTGACGCGGATCAGCTTCAACCAAAATTCTTGACCACCGCAATTTTTCAGTGCCCAAAAGTCAGTAGATTCCATAAACTCAGCACACAAACACAGACAATCTGCAATTGTTCCCACACTTGTATCTGTTGTTTTATCAATTGGAGGTCGAGGAAGGAGTTTAAAGCACTCACCAGAAAACTCAAATGAGAGAATACAAGGTATTCCGGAACCATCCTGTTTAATCCAGTAAATGGACCCATTAACACACATAGGAGAATCTATTGGTTGGTGGAAGCGGGGTGGAGGGCCAATGCTTTTCCATGAGTTGATCCCAAGGGTGTAGACCTCTGCCGCAATTGGATGGTAATATCTTTTTCCTAATACTTTAAGTACCTTATATTGCTTAGTTACTCCACAGAATCCAAATCTAGTGTGCTGGTACTTAGAGGAAATGGTATTAGCTGGAATGTTTATATACTCTTTGGTAACAGGGTTACATATGGATAACCTTTCGTTTGATTCCATACAAAGGAAACCTTTACATGAATTCACTATATAAATGATTTGCGGAAGCATTGGATTCAACTTGATGGTAGGCTTTCTCTTCATAATTCCTTTACATAGATCACTTGCTTCAGCATCGCCTACTTCTAGGACTGGGTATCCGATCTGGAAAACCGTCAAAATCGACTCAACTGACCCGAAATAAGTTGAGTCGAGTCGGGTTGCTACAGTACACGGGTCAGATGCGGTTGGAAAACAAGTAACCCGACTCGGGTCGAGTCGGGTTCTGGGTTGACTCAGCGCTACCCAGGTGAACCTGGCGAACCCGACCGAGTCAACCCGAGTCGGGTTCAACCTGATTTTTTTTATTTTTTTGGGCTAGGTTTTTTTCTTGTAGTGTATTTAGATATGTATTAGTGTATTTGGGCCTTTGTAATACTAGGCTTATGGTGAGTTTTAAATTTTTTAGGGCCTCAAATGAATCTAGGTTAGTTTTCTTTTTCTTTTTTTTTCTTTTATTTTGGGCACGACGCTCTTCCGATCCCAAATTGGCAACCCGATCCGACCTGAGTCAACTCAAGTTGACTCGGGTTGGGTCAGGTTTTGAACCCAACTCGAGTCGGCCCAGTTTTTAAAATGTCAACCCGAATCACTGTCGAGTCGGGTTCAAGTTGGGTCCAAACCCGACCCGACCGATGCCCAACCCTACCTACTTCATAATTGAACAACGAAAGTTTCAATTTTGTATCAAGCTTCAAGTTCATTGCTAGTGAGGTTTCAATTGTATTGCTACAAAACTGTTATTTATCTCACACGGCTCAATCAAGTATATCATTCTTGAAACATATTTGCAATTTTTGTCTCCTACAAGAATGCAGGCTTTTAGAACATGCAAAGTGAAGCTCAGCAAAATGTGAGCTCGAGATCAAAAGGCGCCAGGGTTTACATGCGCACTCAAACATTACAATCCCTTTAATAGGGAGACGTAGCAGAATTTCTACCATTATGTGTTCAGGTAGATCCATTAAGGGAGCACTTGAATTTCTTCTTCTTGTTCTTCCCATGCTTGCAATTAGATGAAATCTGACACAATAAACAAAAAGGAGAAATAATAGAAACACTAAACTGCTTTTGTGGCATATATATGGTCATAAAATCCAAAGTAGATCGGAAGAGCGTCGTGT